>JAODAL010000800.1:0-270150 GCA_025379985.1 Phyllomedusa bahiana | reverse complement strand
ATGAGGACAGGAGTAGAGCGACAGCACCCGGGGATTGTTCACTCAGTAGCTGTCTGGAGGGAGGTGATGTTGAGCATTGTACCAGGACTAAGGCGCTCTCAGTCCTGGTCGTATCCCCTGGAGACGAGCTGTAAACAATTGATCACTAAAGGAGCAGCTAGAACAAAAACGGTGCAGAATTCTTAATAATAATGAATGGTGAAAATGTTTGTTATTTCATTTGCAAGCTTCCCACATCAATTTTACTTCATGGCAAACCCCTTTAATGACTAGCACATTTTTCAGTTTTTGCCTCCTTGCGTTTCAACAGTTGTAACTTTTTTCAATGAAGTAGGTGTATGAGGCCTCATTTTATTCGGGACACGTTTTACTTTTTGTGGAATAGTTTAAATTCAGTTATAAATTATTGCAGAATATTGTTTACATTTTTTTCAATTTTTTAATTTTTTTATGCTATTCACATTTCACACTTAATACCTTGTTAGATTAATTCTACAGGTTAATACAGTCGTATGACTACCTAATATGTGTAGGTGTTTTTTTTGTGTAATGTCGGCACAATAATTTTTTATGAAATATTTATGTTTGATTTATTATTTATTTATTTTATTTTTCTACACTTTTTTATGTTTTTTTTACTTTTTTTAAATTCCCAACCAACCATAACCCTGCTGTACACTGATAAGGGGGCAAACATCCCAAAACAGCTGTCTGTATATCGGTTACTGGCTTGATGTTAGCCTCCTAGTTAAATTTCATGGTTCAGAGAGTCAGATGTGACTTTAAGGAACACTACATCCCATATTTGGCACTGGTATCTTAGCTCTTTTCACTAGAGCTTATTTGAACATCTTTACAATAATTAGTTACATTAGCAAGTGCAACAATATTGCATAAAAATAATGGCATTGAGTTAATCTCAGGCTATGTCTACACAGCAATGTTAAAATGGTGTCTGAAATCTGACAGTATTTTAACATCTCTGTAACGTGGTCTTTAGCGCAGGTTTGCGCCGAAAACCATGATCGGTTTTCAAATTTCGGACAGTCCAGTACATAGTGTACTAGAATCTGCAGGAAGCTAGAACATGTTTTATATTCTGTCAGAATCCTGAGTGAGGGTACATTTTTTGTGGGCTGAAGTGTACTTTTATTGGTACCATTCTGGGATAGATGCAACTTTTTTTTATCACTTTTATTCAAATTTTAAGGGGATGTGAAATTACCAAAAAAACCTGCAATTATGCCATTTGGAATTTTTTTCTTCAGTGTCGTTCAGTGTACAGGATAAATGTTACATTTTAATAGATTGGACTTTTACAGATACCAATTATGTGCAACTTTCTACAGTATCTCCATATTCCTCCCCTCATGCAATCTCCGCCTCTCACAGGACCTTCTTCTCTGCTCTCCCAGTGTCAGCTGCTCACACCTCCATCTCCAAGACCTCCTGTGCTTCCCCCATACACTGGAACTCACTGCCCCGACACATTAGACTCTCCACCACTTTCACTAGCCTCAACACCAATCTGAAAACCCATCTCTTTGGTATGGACTATAACCTAAATAACCCCACTGCCCATACACCACCCCACACATTCCTGTCCCTCACCTTCTGTCTCTTTCCTCCACCTTCACAGGCAGGGTCCTCTCTCCTTCTGTACCAGTTGTAAGTCATTTATTGTTGCCATTGTGGTTTGTATGGCATATGTTTTGTATGATTCCCCCCTCGAATGTACAGCGCGGCGGAATTAATGGGACTTTAAAATAAAGAATAATAATTATAATAGTGATAATAAAAAGGGAATAAAAAACAACCGACAAAAATACGCATTGTATGAACTACAACGCATATTTTCTATTGAGGTCAATGGGAATGGTTTACTTTCGGTTTTAGACGAGTATTTCAAGTCGAACTCCGTTTGGATTCCAACTTGAAATACTTGTTGTGTGGACAGAGTCTTTAATGGTTAACTAATTCAGTATGTGAAGGAATACTTGAGTCTATGCTGCTATCACATTCACTTTACTGTCACCTTCAAAATAATGTGATCAATAGGATCCAGTGTGAAAAAGGAGCTTTTTTCTGAACTTACGTCTACTTGAGGTCTGCCGCTTAATAAATAATGCATATCAGATGTAGACTAAAAAAATACTTGCTCTATTTATGTTGTGACAAGGATTTACGCAAAGGACAGTGAGAAAAAAAAAAAAATCTAAGCAATGTATATTGTGGCGTGCTGGTCAGACTATCCAGTGTTGTTGGTTTAAACTTAATAACTCCTCTGCTTAAATGGATTTTACAGACATTGAAAACAATATCATTTCAAAACAAAAGAAAGTGGCCAATTGCCATTGCTCAACCTGTTTCTGATGCAATGATTTTTGGCAATGTTACTTTTCTTCATCTTTTGTCTTCCATGAGCCATAACTTTTTTATTTTTCCACTGACAAAGATGTTTTTTTTCAGGTTGTGTTCTCTTTTTTAATATTATGGGTATGTGCACACGGTGTATTTTCGGCACGCATTTCACTGCGTATTTGCGCTCTAATACGGGCGAGATACGCACCGAAATTACAGTAATCCATAGTTTTCATATAGAAATATGGATTACGCCTCCTCTACCTGCTCGTACAACACAATCGTATTGTACGCGCGGGGAGATAAGTGACATGTTAATAACTCTTGGCGAATATGAGCTGCAAGTATTGAATGTCAATGGAACCAATCAGAAACCAATGAGAGCTCCTATTTCATTTCATATAATGCTCTGAAAATGAAAGGGGAGCTCTGAATGGTTGCTACGGGCAACAAAGAACGTCTTAGGCTATGTTCACATGATTTGGGAGTCGCGCTGATTCCCGCATACTCCCATGGCGCGGGGAGGGGGGGAGGTGGCAGCCCGCCAGCCGCATTGACATGCATTACTCATTTCGCGTATTTGCCACAAGTACTTGACATGTCACTTATCTCCCCGTGCGTACAATACCATCGTATTGTGCGAGCGGGGAGAAGAGGCGTAAACCATAGTTCTCTGTGAGAACTATGGATTACTGTAATATCGGTGTGCATCTTGCCCATATTAGAGCCCAAATATGCGGCAAAATGCGCACCGGAATTAGCCCGTGTGAATATACCCTTTGATCTAGACAGTTTTCATACATGTCCCCCATGGTGCCATTGTGAATAAGTGAAGCTGCAAAGCACCACATGGCATTGATGTGAGAAGTGAACACCTGTAAGGAAGGTTAACAGAGTTGGACTGACACACTACAGAAGAGCAGCCCACAAATCAGAATGGGCCAGGGGCCTGGCAAATGTGTGTGTCTAAAACAACAGTTTAACAAGCCCCTCTTGCACATAGGGCTCCCAAACAGAAATATGGTCACTGTATCTCTGCTAGCTAAATTGCATTTGCAGAAAAACTTTTACAGCAGTATTTTGGACCTCTGCTGATTGGCAAAGGGTTGCCTTATCTAATAAGTCACATTATTTGCTTCATTGAATGGGCAAACATTAGTGTGTCAGAAGAGAGACATCAGAAAACAAACACACTGTAAGCATTGCTGGAAGAACACATGGGGCCATATGTATGAAAACTGTCTTGGTCTAAAACTCTCTTTATTGCCCATAGCAACAAATAACAGTGCCCTAAAATTTCTCCAGAGCACTATATGAAATGAGAGAATCACTCTGATTGGTTGCTATGGGCAACAAAGAGAGTTTTAGACCTAGATAGTTTTCATACATGTGGCCCATAGTGTTTTGGCAGTTAGTTTATACTAGTTTGGCTCGCCTCTTTGTTTTCAAGCAATGGATCACCTTACACCTGTGCTGGACAATTTTGTGCTGTCTGGGTCTCTGTACTGTGTATATGTACCTGGTTGTGAACATATTTATGATGTATTACTTTGGGTAATCAATTGTTCCATTTAGCTAAAGCCCTTCTGGGAAAAGGGCTTGGAAAATCACTATGCATTAATGTTCTGTAGCATGAGGATTACTTGGGTCCATAAAAGGGGTCTACAGGATGAAAGGTGCATTCTAATTGAATATCAGTTTTTCCAGTAACACAGTTAATGATTATATTCTTTTGAGTCAGAATTTTCTTTTATGATTAATCTTTGTTTAAGGCATTGTGCATTGTAGTTTTCATGTTAATATCATAAATTAAGTCTAGGGACAGAACACTATTTCTGAAGGGTACCGATAGACCCTGCCTTCACAGAGCAGGCGGGGTGGCAGGGCAGTGAAGTAAAGCAGGGGCCAGACTATAAAGGCATATTCACACGGTTTAAAATGGGCCGTATTTCGGTCCGTAATTACGCGCCGAAGTGCGCCAATTACGGGCCGAAAACGGCCCCTTCAGTACGGTAAATTCACATGTTCTCATAGAGAACTATGGAATACGTCTCCTCTCCCCGCCCGGCGAAGCCGCCGGGCAGGGAGATAATTGACATGTCACTTTCTAGCGGCGTATACGCGCCGCTAGCAGTAATTGTCTATGGGCCGGCGAAGTGCCGGCCCCCATCCGCTCATCTCCCCCGCTCCATGCTCCATACGCCCCGTCCCAACGGCGTAAGTGCGGGGCGTAATTACGTCCCGCAATTAAGCGGTGTGAACATACCCTAACGATGCTCTGAACTCCTGTATTCAGCTGGGCCACTCGTAAAAAAAAAAAAAAAAAGGTTCCGCTTCTGCTCCGGCCCATAGTCCCTCACAGCAGCTGCCTGCCATTACAAACTATTAGGTTTTGTTCACACGGCTTATTTGGCCGCGGATTGGAGCCGTACTGCGCTGCGGATTTGCGCTGCAGTACGGCTGGAATCCGTCCCTGTCATTATGGTAATCCACAGTTCTCATAGAGAACTGTGGATTCCGTCGCTCCTCCCCGCTCGGCAAATCCGCCGCGGGGGGAGAAAGTGATATGCACATTATTTACGGCGCGCCCCGCCGCGCCCCTTATTCAAGCCGTAACTGTGGGCGAAATCCGTCCCGCAATTACGGCTTGAATAAGCCGTGTGAACGTTTTTCAGATCTGTTTTTGGATCCGCTTTTCGGACCCCAAACAGGCCCAAAAAATGCATTTAACAATGTGCAGTGTGATTAAGATTAGTTTCAATGTAAAACACGAATCGGCGTTCAGACGAGAGATCACCGATGCGTGTTTACTCGCGTCTTTTCGATGCATTTTTCAAATCCATTTAAAGAATTGTCATGTCAACTCTACTTGCGTTCTACACAAGTGAAATCCCTATAGGATTCAACAGAGTGCGTTTTCGGAGCCTGAAACACGGATCCAAAAACGCCACACACTTTTGGGGTGTGTGTTGGGTATGTTTTGGATGCACTTTTCACATCCAAAAAACACATTGGATTAAAATTTGAATGTCTGTGATTTGAAAGAAAACGCATTGAAAAACGGATCCGAAAATCGCATGTAAAATGCATTCAAAACATATCCAATAACACATTTGCAGATGCGTTTTTGGATACGCTCTTTGGCTGCAGTTTTCAATGCGATTTTCATGTGAAGAAAATCGGATCCAAAAACGGTTCCAACACACCGTGTGGACGTACCCTAAGAGCAGCAGGCAGAGCAGCACGTAAGGTAGAGACTGGACCCCGAACAGTAAGGGCTGTTCACACAGAGTTTTGCCTCCATATTAACATGCTTTGTAGATGCGTCTCGAGGACCGACAGGACGGACCCAGAGACGCATCTAAGAATTAGCAGTGAATTTATCACTGCCGGCAACGAGGAACACGCAGCTGCGTTCACATGAGAGATCACCACTGAATGTTTGCCCTGCGCCTGTCGGGTCAGTCTTGCAGATGCGATCAAAGAATTGACCTGCAGTTCTTTGATCGGGTCCGTAAAGCATATGTTAATACGGAGGCAAAACTCAGTGTGAACAAGCCCTAAGGGTCTGTTCACACAGCATGTTGGGTCCGTGTAAACATACGCTTTTAGATGCATGTTTGGATCCATATGTCGGACCCCAAACGGACCCAAACATGCATCTAACAAATGTGTTTACTTTTAAAAAATGAAAAAACGCATCAGCGTTCACACGAGTGATCACCGATGCGTGTTTCATTGTGTCTTTTGGATCCTTCTTTCGGATCTGTTCAAAGAATTGACATGTAAATTCTTTGTCCGAAAGATTCAAAGCCCTATTTAAAACTATAGGGTGCGATCCTGCTGCATCCAACACGCATCCAAACATGCAGCTGCATGTTGAATATGTGTTGGATCTGTTTAGGGTCCAATCGCCAATGCGTTTTTGGATGCGATTTTGGAATCCAACACGGACCTGTGTGAACATAACCTAACACAGCCATATGAGTGAGATGGGGGCTGAGTCTTGATGTCAATGTCCTTTTATCATTTGGACATGTCACTGTCCCCCACTAATTTGGCCATGTCACTGTGACATGAGTGGGGTACAGTGACATGGCTGCATCATATGCATGTGGTCAGCCCTCCTGACCCGTGTCACTGTCCCCCAGAGACTCTCTTATCATTTAGTAACTACCATGTGGCTCATGATATGAGAGACTCTGGGGGACAGTGACACAGGTCCAGATGGCTGACTGACCACATGCAGTTGTTACATGAGTTATATATAACTTATATAACTTACGGGCTGCTGCGTGGTCTAGTCTGGGGGCACAGGATGGCTGAGCACATGATGGAGAGGCTATATGAGTTATGGTCAGCATGTCCCCAGGGCACACAGCAACTCATGTAACAACTGCATGTGGTCAGTCAGCCATCCGGTGCCCCAAGGCCAGACCACGCAACAATCCATTTAACTTATGAGTTGCTGCGTGACCTGGCCTGGGGGCACAGGATGGCTTACTGACCACATGATGGAGTGATTGTAAGTTTTGACTTGTGATGTAAAAACATAATTGTATGGTTTGGAAAGTGGGCTGAAAAAGTGGGGTTGTGGTATGTATATTCTGCATAAAAAATATTAAAACGTGTTTTTTATTTTTCCATCTACATAGACATATAATGGTTTGCTTTTTCTGGGATAAGGTGTTCTTTTTAATGGTGCCAGGAAAATACCATGTAATGTACTGGGAATCTGAAAAAAAAATCCTAAGTGGGGTGAAATGTAATAAAATGTACTTGCACCATGTTTGCGGTGGTTTTGTATTTATGGTGTTCACTCTGCAGTATAAGTGATGTGTTATCTGTATTCTGCATTGGTTGGGGGGTCCAGTGCACAGCTTTGCCCAGGGGCCCATAATGCTGTTAAGGCGGCCGCCATACAGCTTACACGGTTGGCCGGTGCTACCTTAGTGCCAAGTTTGGCTGACTACTGAGGGCCTTTACAGCAACTTAATGTTTCCCCTACTGTTTACGAGTGGTAAATCACGGTCTTCAAGTGATGTCTCATCTTTGTACATAGATCTTACAACTAGTTTAAAAATTTTAGTTAAGAATTTTGTAATCTGGGGGAAACCGTGCACAAACGTTCGAAGAACATACAAACTGGTTGAATTTGAACCCAGGACCCTAGTGATACAAGATAGCATTGTTAGCTATTGAGCCACAGTGCTGCCCATCTACAAAACTTTACGTTATTATAACACCATATGAGATCATTTTTCTAATTAGAACACAGGGGTGATGTATCATTTAATTGTTCTTTTATTGAACCCGATATACACTCACCGGCCACTTTATTAGGTACACCATGCTAGTAACGGGTTGGACCCCCTTTTGCCTTCAGAACTGCCTCAATTCTTCGTGGCATAGATTCAACAAGGTTTGCAACGATGCTAAATTTGGTCCCAAGGGGCCCAAAGAGTGCCAAGAAAATATCCCCACACCATGACACCACCACCACCAGCCTGAACCGTTAATACAAGGCAGGATGGATCCATGCTTTCATGTTGTTGACGCCTTCTACTGTCCAATTTCGATGAGCTTGGGCAAATTGGAGCCTCAGTTTCCTGTTCTTAGCTGAAAGGAGTGGCACCTGGTGTGGTCTTCTCCTGCTGTAGCTCATCTGGCTCAAAGTTCGCCGTACTGTGCATTCAGAGATGCTCTTCTGCCTACCTTGGTTGTAACGGGTGGCTATTTGAGTCACTGTTGCCTTTCTATCAGCTTGAACCAGTCTGCCCATTCTCCTTTGACCCTTGGCATCAACAAGGCATTTCCGCCCACAGGACTCCCGCTCACTGGATGTTTTTTTCTTTTTCGGACCATTCTCTGTAAACCCTAGAGATGGTTGTGCGTGAAAACCCCGGAGATCAGCAGTTTCTGAATACTTTAGACCAGCCCTTCTGGCACCAACAACCATGCCCCGTTCAAAGGCACTCAAATCAAACCCTTTTTTCCCCATACTGAGCTCGGTTTGAACTGCAGGAGATTGTCTTGACCATGTCTACATGCCTAAATGCATGAGTTGCCGCCATGTGATTGGCTGATTAGAAATTAAGTGTTAACGAGCAGTTGGACAGGTGTACCTAATAAAGTGGCCGGTGAGTGTAATTAACCATATAAAGCAGGCCCATCCAAAATAATATACCGTAGGTTAATGAAGGTTAGGTATATAAGTTACACATCAATCAAACTCTAAACTGTGCAGAAAAAGCAATTTCCAGTAAAAAAACTAACAAAAAAAACCCCAAAATGATTCACTAGTCTTATAGGCTGTGTTCACATGTTTTGTTTTTCTTTGCATTCTTGTTGCATTTTTCAACCACGTTAAAAAGGGAGGAAATTAAAAAATAAATGCATTTTTGTTAATTAACCAATATTTTAACAGTGTTCCAAATTAGAGTTGATTACAAAACTACCTGCACTTGAAAAAACGTATGATGTAATGCAACATGCAAATCAAGCCTCAGAATCTCTAATACTGTAAGTATCCTTAATGGGCTTTACTTTTTAAAGTGACTGAAAATACATGTATTGTTAGACTACTTAGAAAATTACGTGTGTAAAATAGGAAAATGGGACTTCAAATCCCACTGGGAAAGAAAATGTTGTGTGGGTACATTCTCTGTAACTGGTAGAAAAATGTTTAGGTGCAATATAAACAGTAGGAACTTTCTTAGCACCAGGTCCTTACTGTTGTTGGGGGTCATCATCATTGGGGGAAATGTAACAATACATGCATCTGAATCACACTTTGTTGGGCTGTATACAATGGGTGAAATTAAACAAAGGCTTTTGCTAAAATACCACAAACCCAAGAAGAACAATCAAAGAGGTTTGGTGCATGGTAATTACAATAACTCAAACCACAGGATGTCCAATACATACAGTCTCTGCTGATGTCTACGTCTGTCATTAAAAACTCTTCTATCCTTTTTATGCTATATATTATGGTGAAATAAGATCCATTTGTATGGGTTGTAGAACATATCGTCATAGAAAATTTTACTATGCTATAAAGAGGTTAATTCAGGCAATTGCCATAAAATCATGCACGCCCAAACGTAAAACCAAGAAGTAATTGTACCCATTGTTATATCATCACAGTCTTATAATTAGATACTTAGAATACAATGAAATACAATGGCTGTACATTCTTACTATTTTGAAGATTTCTTGCTTTCGGTTTGATGATCTTGCCATCTCAAGGGTCTAGGAACAGGATGATAATGGTGGTAACTGGTCTCAGCGGTACTTTGTTTGTCTGTATCCTCTGCTTGTTTTTCCTTCATTGCATTGATCTTGTGTTTCGTCTTGTCTCTAGTGATGTTGTGCACTTTGCTGCTCCTCCTACAAAGTGCATGCATTTAGCACTGGAAAGCAAATTGATTGCCAGCAAAATAGTCTGAAAGCACAATAACCTGACTCAGATTTAATAATGTGCCTGTTCCATTTAGGTAAAAGGAAAAAATACTAAATTACCCAATAAGCATCCAGTTTCCTGTATCTATTTTATGATATACTACTATAGACCAAACGGCTGTAATGGATCCTCAGATAAATTAAAAAGGAGAGTGATGAAGATAATGATGATGACAATGATGATCACAATAAACAGGACTTGTTAATAGTAAAATCAAAATATGTCTATTTCAGCCTATTCAATGGTATCCAGAGTATCTCTGAAAGGGGTTCTTCAGGTTAAATGAAAATCATAGGGAGCGATGACAATACTGGAATTTATTTATTTATTCTTTTTTCTATTTTATGTCATCCTCAAAAGACTCACAAGCATTTCTGAATATAAGAACACCCCTTTAATGACTATAGATACGCTTGAACTGAATTTTTTTTATTATTATTCATTTACTTCCTAGATGCAAAATCCAGAAGCTTTCTAAATAGTCTTTATTAAAAAAAATTCCTACAATTTTGTTGCTATGGATTTTGCGCTAGTATTGCTAAATCTCTACTGAACATCCACAAAAAATATAACACACAGTATAGCTATATAAATAAATAGTGTGGCTAAACAGCTATGGGACATCTTTCCATCAAGTAGAGTATTACTATCTTTCCACAGGGACACCTCCTCTGGACATATTTACCAGTATGTAACTGACACATCAGGTAATATGTATGTGTTTCTGTCCATATGTTTAACTGTGGCAGTTCGTGATTATCTTTTCATCTTTTAAGGATTATCCCATTGAAAAGTCTCTGAGAGTGAGACGAAATGCGTATGGGGAGTACTGGGTATTTATACAAATGCTAGGTGTGATAACCTGTGACCAGCATGTGTAACTAGTTAGTCACACTTTGAGGAGTACTATATATGTCCACAAATTCTTGGTCAGAAAAATATGTGTTATGACTAGAGATGGGCGAATTTCTCAAAAATTCGGTTCGGTCACTTCGCCGAATTTCCCGACAAAAATAACTTCGGTCCGAATCACGTTAAAAAACAGCTATTTTCCAGCAGGGTGCTGTAGAACGTTGTGCCATGCTTTAAAAATGCAAGGGGAGCTTGGTTTGGTCTTTTAACAATGTTGTGTTTTAGTATGACACGCAGATCACTGCCGCTGCTCTTAGAATCGACTTCACTATAAAATTCCTGGGCACTTAAGAGGGCAAAACTGACCAAAAATCGGAAGGGGGAATGTAGCCTGATAAAGTCATGCCAGCGACAGCTGGAAAAAAACAAGCTGAGAGCTCAGATGGCAACATCAGTGACAGAGTGTGGAGGTGGCGGCAGCCACAGCAGCATGAGGTCAGAGAGTGGCACAATGACATTCTGGAGGTGGCAAAAACAGGAGTAGGCCACAGAGTGGCACAATGACACAGTGTGGAGTTGACGGCATCAACAGCAGCAGCAGCATGAGGTCAGACAGTGGCACAATGACATTCTGGAGGTGGCAAAAACTGGAGTAGGCCACAGAGTGGGACAATGACAAGGAGTGGAGGTGACGGTGGCAGGAGCAACAGCATGAGGTCAGAGAGTGGCACAATGACACAGTGTGTGGGTCACGGCAGCCACAACAGCAGCATGAGGTCAGAGAGTGGCACAATGAAAACAGTGTAATGTCACGGCACCAGCAACAGGCACAGTAGCATGAGGTCATAGAGTGGCACAATGACAGAGTGTGGAGGTGGATGGCAATACCATCCCTGGTAAAGATGGTTGGTAAAGGGAGATGGAGAACTGTAGCAGATGTGTTGCATCAGGGGGTGGCGGCATCAGAATAGTGGCTGAGGCAGGTAGTTTGAACCCCCGACTCATTTCTTTATAGTTTTGGTGAGGCGTCACGGCTGATGTAGTCTTTAGCCTAAGGCATTGGTGTGTGGAAATCCTGGCCGATCCACGCCTGATTCATCTTGACAAAGGTCAGTCGTTCCACATTTCCCGTGGACAAGCGGGTTTCCTTGGGGTAATGATGGCCCCCGCTGCAAATGAACACCCGCTCTGATTGCCACAACTACTGGCCGGGCAGGACAGCTTCTCCACTGCAAAATCGGCAGTTGCAGCCACACATCCAGTTTGCTGCCCAGTAGTCCAGCGGATCTTCTAACTGGGGTGGCAGAGTGCTGTCCAAGTAGGCCCCACCCGTTGGTTCAGTGACTGCTCCAGGTCCTGCTGCTGCTGCTGCTGGCGACTACCCTCCTCAACTAGGCTGGGTGAAGGAAGCTGCTCATCAGTGACTCCCAGACTTAGGTTGCTGCTGATGGAGCTGGTACAATTCCTCCTCCCCCCACCTTCCCCCAGCAGCCGCGGCAGAAGTACGTGAGTGCTGAAGAACCCCCCAGTCCGACCTGTCAGAAGAGGGACGATGCCGCACATAGGCAGCGGCCAAATGACTATGTAGGATTTCCTTATAGCATTTGAGTTTGTCCTCGCTCTCAATAGCTGGGAAAAAGGCTCCCATTTTGGACCAGTAGCGAGGGTCCAATAGGGTGGAGAGCCAGAAGTCATCCCTTTGCCGGATGCTGACTATTCGGCTGTCACTAGCCAGGCAAATCAGCATGCTGCGGGCCATCTGCACAAGTGACTCCGAGGGGCTCCCTGCCTCCATCTCCACTGTATACTGCCACGGTGCTTGCGGGTCATCTGCCTCGTCTTCCTCATCTCCATCTACCTCCTCCAGCTGCTCCTGCTCCTCCTCTCTTGTCACCTGGTTAGAAAATCCACTCATTTCACCAGACAATACTTCTGCTCCAATGTCCTCCTCCTCCTCCATTTCAGTCCCCGCCGGACTCATTGTGGCCACGAGATGTAGTCGCCATGTCTCCAGTCCCCTGCCCAGACAGATTTTTTAGCCTCTATTCCAGGACATGAAGCAGTGGAATGACGTTATTCATCCCGTAGTCCTGGCGACTGACAAATAACGTGGCCTCCTCGAATGGCCTCAACAAACGGCAGGTGTCACGCATGAGTTGCCACTGGCTGACATCAAAGTTACACAGGGGAGTACTCCTATCCGCCTGGATCATCAAAAAATCGTTAATGGCCTTTCTTTGTTCATACAGTCAGTCCAACATGTGCAGGCTGGAATTCCAACGGGTGGAAACATCGCATATCAAAGTGTGTTGGGGGAGGCCGTTCTGCCGCTGCAACTCAAGGAGGGTGTTCCTGGCGTTGTAGGAATGGATGAAGTGCATGCACAGTTTCCTGGCCATTTTCAGAATCTTCTGAAGATCGGTTGAAGACTTCAGGAACCTTTTCACAACCAGATTGAACACATGCGCCATACAGGGCACATGGACCATCCATCCTCAGTGCAGCGCGGACACCATGTTCCTCCCATTGTCCATCACCATGGTTCCGATTTGCAGTTGGCGCGGAGAAAGCCACACATCGTTTTCTTGCTGCATGACGCGGAGCAGTTCCTCCCCTGTGTGACTTCGTTCGCCGAGGCAAGCCAGGTGTAGAACTGCGTGACACCGCTGTGCCCCACACATGTGGTATGATGGAGCAGTACTTGTGGAGGCTGAGATGGTGGTGGTGGTGGAGGAGTAGGAGGCGGACATTGGTGCAGGAGCCGCAGTTTGACAACATGGAGCCACTATTCTGATGCCACCACCCGCCTGATGCCACACATCTGCTGACAGTTTCTCCATCTGCCTACCACCATCTTTACCAGGGACTGGTATTGCCACCCACCTCCACACTCTGTCATTGTGCCACTCTATGACCTCATGCTGCTGCTGTTGCCGTGACATCCACACTGTGTCATTGTGCCACTCTCTGACCTCATGCTGCTGCTGCTGTTGTTGCTGCTGCGGTCACCTCCACACTGTGTCATTGTGCCACTCTCTGACCTCATGCTGATTTCTCCTGCCGCCGTCACCTCCACTCTGTCATTGTGCCACTCTGTGGCCTACTCCAGTTTTTTGCCCCCTCCAGAATGTCATTGTGCCACTGTCTGACCTCATGCTGCTGCCACCGTCACCTCCACTCTCTGTCATTGTGCCACTCTGTGGCCTACTACTGGGTTCTGCCACCAACAGACTGTCATTGTGCCACTGTCTGACCTCATGCTGCTGCCACGTCGTTCCACACCTCCACTCTCTGTCATTGTGCCACTCTGTGGCCTACTTCTGTTTTGCCTCCTCCAGAATGTCATTGTGCCACTGTCTGACCTCATGCAGCTGCCGCCGTCACATCCACTCTCTGTCATTGTGCCACTCTGTGGCATACTCCAGTTTTTGCCACCTCCAGAATGTCATTGTGCCACTGTCTGACCTCATGCTGCTGTCGCCGTCACCCACCACTCCCTGTCATTGTGCCACTCTGTGGCCTACTACGGTTTTGCCACCTCCAGAATGTCATTGTGCCACTGCCTGACCTCATGCTGCTGCTGCTGTTGATACCGTCAACTCCACACTGTGTCATTGTGCCACTCTGTGGCCTACTCCTGTTTTTGCCACCTCCAGAATGTCATTGTGCCACTCTCTGACCTCATGCTGCTGTGGCTGCCGCCGTCACCTCCACACTCTGTCACTGATGTTGCCACTTGAGCCCTCAGCTTGTTATTTTCCAGCTGTCACTGCCATGACTTTATCAGGCTACATTCCCCCTTTAGTTTTTTGGTCAGTTTTGCCCTCTTAACTGCCCAGGGAATTTTATAGTGAAGCGATTCTAATAGTGGCGGCAGTCATGTGCGTGTCATACTAAAACACAACATTGTATGAAGACCAAACCAAGCTCCCTCTGCATATTTAAGCATAGCACAACGTTCTACAGCACCCCGCAGGCTCTGTGAAGCCTGGAAATAGCTGTTTTTAAACGTGATTCGTCCCGAAGTAATTCAGACCGAAGTTATTTTTGTCGGGAAATTCGGCACAGTGAGCGAACCGAATTTTTGAGAAATTCGCCCATGTCTAGTTATGACCAGCATCTGTTACTGTTTAGCCACACTATTTATTTATATATTCATATACCTGCTGTGTGTTATTCTACTGATTAATAAATTGGAAAAAATAAAGTTGCATCCAAAATGTCCGACTTCAAAATGGCCGCCATGGTCAACACCCATCTTGAAAAGTTTTTCCCCTCCCATATACTAATGTGCCTCAAACAGGAAGTTGATATCACCAACCATTCCCATTTTATTCAGGTGTATCCATATAAATGGCCCACCCTGTATATTAAAGGTTATATTTTAGAGGAAAGATTTTTTGTGGATTTTCAGTAGTCATTTTGCGACTTTCCACTCTTAGCAAAACTGAGACTAGTATTGCTTAATTTCAAACAAATCCTTTAACCCCTTACCACCGCAGCCAGTTTTAGCCTCTCTGACAGAGCCCAATTTTTGAAACCTGACATGTGTCACTGTACGTGAGATTAAATTTTTTCTCATGACACACTGTGTTTTAAGTTAGTAAGAAATTTTGGTCCATACAATCATACAAAAATATCAAAATATTGTGTAAATTTTGAAAAATTTGTCACTTTCAAAGTTCACAAATTTCATTTTGTAAGACAGATAGTTATTCCACTCAAAATAGTATAGCATCTACTATATGTGTTCTGTAGGTTGCCATCATTTTTAAATGTCTTTTTTTTTTCTTCTTCACAATATTAGAGGGCTTAGAAATTTAGTAGTCATAATTCACATTTTCAAGACAATTTGTAAAATAGATTTATTTTAAGGACCAGTCGAGTTCTGAGGTGGCTTTGAGGGGCCTGCGTGTTAGCTATCCCCATAAATGACTCCATTTAAGAAACTACACCCTAAAAATATTTAAAACAGCATTTAGAAAGTTTATTAATCCATAAAGTATTTCACAGAAATTAAAGCAAAGTGGAGGTGAAATTTCAAAAATTAGAGACAGCAGGGAGGGAAAGGAGATTATAAATGACAGAGCAGAATGTATAGGGGATGGGAGCATCCAAGGAGGGCAGCTCACACAGACAGGGAAGATAGATAGGGAAGCACATAGAAAGGGAGAATCAAGAAAGCAAGCTCCAATTACATACTCTAGGCTTCAAACAGTCTTCACATCCAAGTCTGGACATTTCCATGTAAGTCTGAAACTAAGGACATGGTACAAATGGAATATCAATGGGGCCTGAAAATAAATGAAAGAATGAAGAATGCAGCTAAAACCAAGTGAAACTTATTTTACTCAAGGTAACCACTAACATATGTAAAATTATTAATATTTTTTTCATGTTAAAGGTGTCTAAAGCCTTTGAAGGGGCTACACGTCCTTTGTAAGCGCAAGTTGCCAGCATCCTACATGGCAGGATGGGGTCAGGATCAAGAAAGGTTGTCAAGAAAGTCACTTATGAAGGTGTTATGTTTGCAAAGTATAGTAGTGTGATGTGCCCTTCCCTAGAAGATTTGTAGCGTCCACAAGCTGATGTGCCATGAGTAAAAGCCTGAAGTTTTCCCAGAGCTGCTGTTGTTGCTTGTTTTGTGGTATCACCAGAGCACCATGCACATCACCACTACTACTCATCCCATCCAGTACTACTCTACTCATCGTCCGCAATACACAACACCACCTGCATCTTTACATCTTGGTGTAGTTGTTAGGATTACTGAGTGGAGAAAAACACAGACAGACACCACGTGGTGGGAGAGGGAGCTGCACCACATGCAGTTTTGCTGCTGAAGAAAAGTGCTGTGGAGTTCGAGTTAATGTGGGCACCATGCCGAAAAGGTTAAAAGGACTTTATTGAAGACCACCCGAGAACTAAGGTGGTCGCAACTGATTTCATGAGTGACTTTACAGTATGGGCCTGGTGTTGTCCAAGAGTGGTTGGCTTGAATGTGTTGTGAAGCTGGGAGGAATGATAGACCAGTGGCAAGCAGGTAGAGAGAGCCCTGGTGAAGATCCACAACAAGATTGGTCAGCCAGGGGGATTGAAAATGCTAACCCGAGACCAAGAGAATGCATGAGGCAAGATGGCGGAAGAGTGTGGTGGTGAAGAAGAGAGGTGTGGCCAGTCAAAGATGCGCCCAAATTTTCCCACCAGAGAGGGAAGGAATGGCTAAACAAAAAGGCGGCAAGAATTTCCTGCCAAGCTCTGCCCCTGGGAGATACTAGAGTTAACTATAGAGCACCAGAGGTGATGGTAGAAGCACTATCTATATTTTCTATCTATATTTTCTAAAAACCTGAAATTCTACAGTTTTCGCTTTGCTACTAAAGCCTACTAGTATCTTGATGCTTCCTGTTCTGTAGCAATCACTTCTCAGCAGTCTTCTCATTATCATTATAGGCAGGATCACAAAGACCAATCACATCTACATAAACATAACATGGGATACACCATTCACAATAGGTGATGCTCACAGAACTTATAGGTCACAGAGCAAGACAATGAAAATTCTCCCATAGAAGTCAATGATTCAGCCCCTATTAACAGGATCATAATACAAAGATAAAGCACACAGTGATGTCACAGGAAATAAACAGTGTCATAATACGAAGATCAAACACACAATGATGTCACAGAAAATAAACAGCATCATTATAAAAGATAAAGCATGCAGTGATGTCACAGGAAATCAATATAGCATTATAAAACAAAGATGAAGCACTCAGTGATATATAACAGAACTTTCTACTACAAACTAGATTGTAGTATGGAATCTATTACAAAGATTTACATTGCTCACAGATAGAGAAAAATTCAGTATAGAAAGTGGATCCTTTAAGTGGCAATCTTTTGTGTGCTGGGTAGACTGAGGTGCGGAGTCTAAGGCTATGTTCACATGGCTTAAAATGGGACGTATTTTTAGTCCGTAATTACGTGCCGTAGTGCGCGAATTACGTCTGGAATCCGTCCCAGTCATTACGGTAATCCACATGTTCTCATAGAGAACCATGGATTACGTCTCCTCTCCCCGCTCGGGGAATCCGCCGCGGGGGAATAAGTGACATGTCATTTACCCGCGGCGTATACCCCCCTAGTAATGATAGTCTATGGGCCGGCGAGGTGCCGGGCCCCCCGTCCACACGGCGTAATTGCGGGGCGTAATTACGCCCCACAATTAAGCTGTGTGAATATAGCCTAAGGAGTCTTTCTTTTTCCATAAACCAGTACAGGGCTGGGCCTAACTGCGGGCGAGGTGGGCAACATCAGCGTCTCAGGGGACATGATGCATGGCTTTCCTCTCACCTATTGCAATGCTGGGTCTCGGTTTCCTTCCCTGGAGACCTCCGGGAGCAGTGTGTCGGTGTAATCGGCATTATGATGTCATGCTGCTTACACTGTACACAAGCTCCCAGACCTGCCACTTACACAGGGGTATCTACCTGGCTACAGTGGACCACGACTTATTATTTATTATTTATTTTATACGTAGAATATTGTGTTAAAGCTTTTTGTATACTTTGTATACCCTGCCCTGAGTGCAATTTAGCCTAGGAACGGCCCTGGCAATTGGATCAGATTTCCAAGCCATAGTCCACATAATAGTCACCAGATGGTGGTGGGCACACTGTAAGACTATGGGCGACAGGTGTGAACAGAGACGCTCCACCGCCAGTTTTCAGGAGCAGTAAATGAGTGTATAATGCGCCTGAATAAACACTGCACCTGTCAAACATCTGCCATGTGGTGTGCCTTGTATAGCATATTTACTGCGCGTATGCCAAAAAAAAGGCGCATAGCATATCATTGCTAGAATATTTGATGTGCCTACTTTAGGCACATTCAAAAGTGTCATACCTGGCATAAAATGCGCCTAGTTTTGGTGTACGACAGTTCATTTATATAGACAGTTCGTCGTCAACAGTTTTTTGGTTCAAAATACAACAAAAAAATGGTGCAGCCCTAATGAGACATGTCGCCCTATGTCTACACAGCACAGCCTGCGCTGTGTAGACCTCAATAGAAAATCTGTGCTGTATTCTACAAAGCACAGATATTTTACTGAGGGAAACCTAAACCGCCGACTGTCTGGTGGAATATAGAACATGATCGCCACCGGGAATCTGAAATCCGACAAACGTTTCTGGCACAAAAACTGCACAAAAAAACGGCGGTGCGGCGTTGTCCAGCAATGTGAAAATGCCAATGGATTTTGGGCGGTATGTTCACTTTGCTGTGTGGACTAAGCCCCAGAAACAATTAGATGGGCAAGATTGTACCTTACTTTGTAGACAAGGAATCCCTAGCAGCTTCTCATTTCAATGGGCCATTAGAGAATGGCCACTAGTCGTGGTCGGCAAAGAGAAGCCAAGACCCACAGAAAACTTGGGCGGAAGCAGTGTCAGACTGGAGTGTCTAGGGCCAACAGATGGAGTTGATTCTAGGGGCCCACCAGTTGAGTTATTTCTGGGGCCATCGGTGGAGTTTATTTTCGGGCCAATCCCACAGCTACTGTAAATGATTGTACATGCCTCATATACTCTGCCTCTTGCTTTTTGCCTTTCTTTCTATTCTTTTTTTTGCCTCTTCTGAGAATGTTTATGCAGTTTAAACAGCCCCAGGTCTTCCATGCTCAAGGGCCCTCCGGGGGTTTCCCCTATTCCCCTATGGGCTAGTCTGAGCCTGGGCGGAAGAGGCTGGAGATATGCTGCCTGCAAAGACACACTGCTGAAACTGGGTAAAAGACATTTATGACACAAAACCCCATGCAGTGCAGATATTCTGTGTGCCATTCTGTGTGTAGTAGAATGTGAACTCTTGTGGCATTCAGGGAGTTTCTAACTTTCTACTGTGTTAACAAGCTGCTATCTGCAAAACAAGACAGATTGACGACATATCATGGATTAATTAGACAGCAATAGGACAGTTAAATAAGGTCTTTGGAATAAAAAGGATTTCTAGTGCAGCTCATAAAGTTTCTTAAGCTTTCATTTTAAAGATACGCTTTAACTATGACACAGGAAAATTAATACTCTTGATACAATACTTGTATGAACAATGTACACATATAAGGGGATGAAATATGGTATGATGGGAGAAGGTTTGTTAAAAGGATTGTGTCCTGTAGGTAATCCCTATCCAGATGCTACTCGAGACCCCTATATCAGTCAGATCAGGGAGCAGCTCTATATGATTGGCTTTAGCTCTGGTAGACTCCAGTTGTTCCGGTATTACATGGACAGCTATTTGTCTATATGACTGCCATGTAATACCACTGCAGGTAAAATTCCTGCCAGGCTGAAGCTTACCCTGCCAAAATAAACAGCTTGCCAGGCTTGCCTGAAGCTGGATCATATACATACATCATGATTAGTGTTTTGTTTTGGATCTGGGTCAGGCCGGTTTGGCCTGATCTGAATTTTGCCAGCAATGCCGAGAAAATCATGTGAACAATCACCAGCCTTTTTCTAGAGAGGAAAAAGGAAGATGCAATCAATGAATGATAACTTTATTCTGTCTGCAAAAAGGCCGGAGATTGGTAGCACGCTTTTCCGTCCATCAGGCTGAAGCAGCCCAACCGGAGTCCGTAATGCACAATTTATCATGTTAATCGTGCAAACATTGCCACAGGTTCCCTGTATTAACTACTTTGATTGTGACTATCCTAGTTGTGTAGTTCGTGCCCATATCTTATAGGGAAAGACAGATAATGATTCATTAAAGGTCCTGAGGTTTGTCTGCTTACATTGTTTGCCAGTTTCATCTCGACATTTAAACAAGTCACAGTGGGCCTCTCGCCTCCAAATCCAGTGGGCTTTGGTATCTGCAAACGTTTGCTAGTGCTAGTCCTATAACATCCTATGCACTTGTTACAGTATACATTATATTGAAATAATAGACATTATAGCTTAAAATGTTTTTGTCTTTAAAGGGGTTGTCTTACTACAAGGATTGCTTTTTATGTTATAGATCTTGCAAAAACAAGTCACTTTGTAATATGTGTCCATTAACAATATCCTACCTATTCCTAGATATCCCCTCTTGTTTGGGCTGCAACAGCTCCTCAGGTCGCTATAGCTAAAGACCTGTGTGATCTATCCTGATAGGCTGCCAGCTACAGACCTGGCTTCTACTGCAGCCTAGTGGAAGCCAGTAAACAAGCCCCTGAATTAAAAGTGAAACCAAGAAAACAGGACTGAGGTAAGATGAATCAATGTAGTGAGACAATCCCTTTAAATGAGACGCCTATACAATTCCCAAGGCTTTAGAAAGGGGGAGGGTTCTCCCGAAACGTCGCGCGATTGCGCTGGTTCCACCTGTCAGTGGTACGCTTTCCAAGATGGCGGGGCCAAGCTATGCGGCTGCATGAAGCAATACTTGGACACTCTTGTTTGTACCGACTACCACGGACTATATATGCTGCTTAAACGCAAGTAAAATGAATATTTCTGCTCAAATAGCAGTATGTGTTACGAAATGTAAATAAATGTGATTTTCCAGTTTACATTCACCTGGTTGCGGCCAGTATGGTATTAGAACATTTCTGCAATTATTTTCTCAAATATAGCCACTCCTGGCACCTTTTGTTCTGTGGAACAAAATAGTCTACATTGTAATAGCGTATACTGATCAGTATTTGTTATTTTGATACAGAGCCCACTCCCCTGTGTAGACATAGGTTTTCATGTTTGAAAACTGTCTAGGTGTAAGACTTTCTTTATTGCCCATGACAACCAATCACAGCACAGCTTTATTTTTTAAAACACTATATGAAATGAAAGGGGAGTTCAGATTGGACGGTTTTCATACATGTGGCCCAAGTGGACGCCTGCAACCCCCACTGTATTACATGCTTTGTTATGATTGAGTTCAATGTGAAATAGTATGCAGTTTACTTCCTCTAGTGGTGGCTGTTATATTCTAAATTCACATCCACAGGAATTTACAGCTCTGTATCAGAAACACGAGCTTCCATTTTTTGCAATAAAGAATGTAAAGAAAGGTATCAGCACATAATTTTCAACACAGATAGGGTGAAATATTACTTTTATTTTCAGTTTTATTATTATTTTTATTTTACTACCTGTAATGAGGTCATTCTGTTGTGCATGTACTCACACAATTTGATCAAAATGTGTGCTAAAAACCTCTATATGTAGCAGTAATGGAACGTAAAATAAGCTAAATAACTTTATATTTGCATACCTTACTTTTAGAGATTGCAAATAGGAACAAGTCAAGCCAAGCCTCTAACCATACCCAAGTGCATGACATACCAGGCCACACATCGGTCATGCCCAAGCACATGACATCAAATGCCTCTAAGCATGCCCAAGCACAAAGAATAAATTCCTGCCCTTCCAGCAGACTAATGTCAACACAACAGCAGCATTACTGGGGTCTATAAAGATGTTTTTATATACCGTAATGTATTGTATGTACATAAATCCATACAAATAGCTGTAAGACGTTTTACGGATGATACCTCTAAATAATGGTAATACCGCTATACAAGGAGCAAATATGACCATACATAACCAAGACCAATATTATTAATGATATTGCTTTACAAAGATAAAATAATAGGATCATGACCAGATATCACCACCACATTGTGACTGACTATTTCCACTATATTGTTCCTGGATATAAACCATTATACTACTATTACTATTCCTGCCATACAGTGACCATATAGTGGTCAGACATATAAGTGATTACAGTGCAGTTACATCCAGTGACTCACAGGTGACGTCTTCTCTGACGGGAGTAGTTTCCCTCTTCTTCTCCATTCGTCATGACAACATCTCCCGGCAATGACTTGTCCCTGTAAAATTTACCACACAAATATCTAAGAATTGTTAGGATAGGTTCACATGACATTTTGCAGTGTGTACTTGTCCAGCACGTACTTCTAAAGCGCTGGGGGGCAGTCCCATTCACTTTCATAATCACTTTATTTACCCGGCACGCAGTATGTGTGAGAGAAGGCGGAGGGTAATCAAAGCTCTCATTGAGAGCTATGATTACCATAGTTACAGTCCATACCTCGGGGGTATAGCAGCGCAATAATGCCCCAAAATATGGTGTAGTGAGTGCCAGTTTTAACTTGGCTGGCTATGGAAAAAGGGGACCGCCATGTTGTTTTTTTTAATCATTATTTAAAAAAACTATTAAAAACATTTTAAAATCATTTTAACAAAAAAGACATGGGGGTCATTCCCCCTTTTTCATAACCAACCAAGGTAAAGCCAGCACCTGCAGCCTATTAGGACGGGAGAGTCCATGGATACTGGATGCCATCAATGTCTATGGAAATACATCTTTAATAGTTATTTGAGTACACTATAGATCTTTAAAGGAGTTGGGTCATATTTAGATAATTTACCCTGGGTTTAAAAAGTATTTATACCCCTTGAACTTTTCCTCATTTTTTAAATTTTTACTGATATTTTATGTGATAGAGCAACGCAAACTAGCAAGTAGTTGTCAAGTGTAAAGAAAATGATACACGGTTTCCAAATATTTGGAAATTGAAAAACTGAACAAATCACTGGACTAGACGTAAATATAAAACATAACTTTTTGTAGATAGAATAAAACAAACCCGTTTAAATCCAACAAAATATATCCAGAAAAAAAGTAGGCTGTATAAGGACAAAATCCGGGTGTGTGGTCACTATCCCTGAGAAGCCCTATACTAATCTCTGCCTAGCAAAATACAGAAAACATCGTCCTAATAAAGACGGTCCTGTTCGGAACCTTGGGCTAATAAGCCCTAATACACCCTTGGTCAGTTATTTAACCCCTTAAGGACCAGGCGTTTTTTTTTTGGTGACACGTTCGTTTTTCCCTCCTTGCCTTCTGAAAGCCATAACTTTTTTATTTTTCCACCTACATAGACACATGAGAGCTTTTATTTTGCGGGACAAGATATACTTTCTAATGGTGTTATTCACTATACTATAGAATATACTGGGAAACCGCAAAAAAATTCCAAGTGGGACAAATTGTGAAAAAAAAAATATTTTCGCCATGTTTGCGGGGGCTTTGCTTTTACGGCGTTCAATCTTCATTAAATATAATGTGTTATCAGTATTATACAGGTTGTTACTCATCCGGAAATACCAAACATGTAGGGTTTCCGTTATTTTTTGGTACCATAAAAAAAATACCAAACATTTTCTATTTTTGAAATTTGCGCCATGGTGCCATTTTGTGCGACTAATAACTTTTTTTTACTAACACCTACGGACGTCAGTGAGGGGCATTTTTTTGCGGCTGAAGTGTACTTTTTATCGCTAGCAGTTTGGAATGCATGCGACTTTTTTGATCATTTTTATTCCATTTTTTGAGTGACGTAAAATGACCAAAAAACGCAATTTTGGCGGTTGGAATTTTTTTTCTTTTACGGTGTTCAGCGTACGGGATAAATGATGTTATATTTTTATAGATCGGACTTTTTCGGATGCGGCGATACCAAATATGTGTAACTTTTTCATTATTTTAATGATTTTATTTGTAAAATGAGGAAAGGGGGGTGATTTGAACTTTTAATACTTTTTTTTTGTACTTTAAAACTTTATTTATTTATTTTTTTTACTGTAACATTTAGTCCCCCTATGGTGCTTGACCACTAGGGGGCGCGATTGTTAATACAACCTAATGCATTGCATAGGCAATGCATTAGGGTGTACAAAGATGGCGGTTTTCCCACTTCCTGTCTGCGGACGGAAGTGGGGCAAACCGGCCAGGGTAAGTGATGGGAGCCTTCACAAGGCTCCCCACCCCCCATGCCCGGTCGTCGGATCGGCGCAGTTGCCGATGACCGTAACGCGTTCATGCAGCCGCCATGGCCATCTTTGCCGCGGTGTCTGATGGGTTAAACAGCGCCAGCGGGCGGAGCCACCCGCCGGCGCTGTTACTGCCGGGTGTTAGCGGCGATTAGCCGCTAACACCGCCGGCTGTGCGTGGGGATCGCGGAGTGATCCCCCTGCAAAGCCCCTTAGCGGCCCTGGGACGTACTCATACGCCCAAGGTCGTTAAGGGGTTAAATGATAGCAGTGCACAAAAATTAAACCAGTCCTGGATACTCTCAGTCCAGGTATACAAAGCTGAATGATGAAACTCAGATCCCAAAACCTAGGCACAATCGAGTCCAGGTATAAATACAATATATCAAAACATATTTCAAACCCAACACGTTTCCTTCCCATATAATTATATACAGGAATTCATCAGGAGAATTACTGAAACTGAATTCCTCTGATGAATTCCTGTATATAATTATATGGGAAGGAAACAGGTCGGGTTTGAAATATGTTTTGATATATTGTATTCATACCTGGAGGCCCTAGTTTTCACCCTCAGTCCCCCTCTACCATCCACTTTTGCGAGTGGCTTTTACTTCACTACAGGATACTCCCAGGTCAGTACCTTCAGTGCAGTCTCCCAGGGAAACAGCTGGTATGCAGTATAGGTGTAGCACCAAGTAGGCATGGTTAGGCAGATGAAGGGTCAGGCCAAGAGGGTCCAATCAAATCAAGACCCAGACAAAGGTTATGGCAGGCAGCAGGCAAACAGCATAGTCAAGAGGAAAAGTCTGGATCAAAACTAAACTTCAGGAGGCAGATAATAATAATAATCTTTATTTATATAGCGCCAACATATTCCACAGCACTTGGAGGCCCTGGTCACAAGAGCTATCTATTAGGGTGTATGGGTGAGACATAGGGTAAAAAGTGCTAGTTTTACTATGGTCCAGCCATGTCACATAAATATGGGGTGGTTTACATAAAAACTGGATGAACCTGCCACCAAGGCTGTACATCTATATACAGATAAGTGCCGAAGTGTAGGGAGTGACAGAAATGTATGTGCTAGAGAGGTGGGGGTGAGCAATTAGGGATTGTGGTAGGCCAGACTGAGAAGATGTATTCTCAGGGCTCTCTATCTCTCTCTGAGGGTTACACGTATGCCAGATCGCCCTCGGTAGCATGTTCAAGAGAACCGATGCAGCAAGTGTGAAATCTTGAAGACAGGCATGGGAGGTTCAGATGATTGTGGCCTGTAATTTGATATCAACATCAGAGAGGTGAGAATGGATAGGGTGGTAGACAGAGATGAGGGAGGAGATGTAGGGGTGCAGCACTGTGGAGAGATTTATGGGTGAGAGTGATTCATTTATGTTGTATCGTGTACTGGATAGGCAACCAGTGCAGTGACTGACACAGGGTAGAAGCATCAGTATAGCGGCTGGAAAGAAAGACTAGCCTGCCTGCTGCATTCAGGACAGATTGAAGAGGGGAGAGTTTGCAAAGAGGCAGACCGATAAGCAGTGAGTTACAGTAGTCGAGATGAGAAAGAATAAGAGCAACAATGGGAGCTTGAGGTGCAGGTAGCAGGAGCGGACAAGGGATTGGATATATGGAGTGAAAGATAGATCAGAATCTAGTATAACCGTAAGACAGCGGGCCTGCTGCCTAGGATTTATGGTGATACCGCATTCTGAAACAGAAATAGCAGAGTGGGGTCGGTTGGTAGATGGTGGAATGACAGTTCAGTTTTAGTGAGGAAGAGGTGTAAAGCATCATCTGTGTAGAGATGGTACTGAAAGCCAAATCTGCTGATGGTTTGTCCAATGGGGGCTGTGTAGAACCTACAAATGAGACACTGAAGGAGCAGTCATAGAGGTAGGATGAGAACAAAGGGCGACATGTATGAATCTCGCCACGTCGGAGTGCACGGTTTCGCCAGTTTTCCGGCGAAATTTGTGCCTCATGTATGTCGACGGTGAGGTGCGCTCATACATACCATGTAAAGTCCGCCACGCCTCGCCAGTGTGTGAGGCGCAGTGCGGGACTGTGCCTAAGATTCGCCGCCCAACGTAGTGCGCTCATACATGCCGTGAAAAGTCCGCTGCGCCTCGCCAGTGTGTGAGGCACAGTGCGGGGACTTAGGCGCCGGGCGGGACTGCGACTAAGATTCGCCGTCCGAGGAGGTGTGCTCATACATGCGGTGTAAAGTCCGCCGCGCCTTGTCAGTGTGTGGGGCGCAGTGTGGGACTTAGGCGCAGAAGGGACTGCGTCTAACATGTATTCCGATTCGAGACAGGCTGGAAAACAGCGAAAAATCATTAAAGATGTCCGTGCGGCATGGAGTATGAATCAAAAAATCGCCTTTATTAGGTTTAAAACATTCTCTGAAAAAGAGCTCAAACCTACTAAAAAAAGACATAAATAAAATCACTTTCCACAAATCAAGAACGGCGCAACATCAAGAATTTGGATATTGGAAATTGCCGGGAAATACAGTAATTCAAATTCTGTAAGCTATTCTTATTGGTCGGCAGAAACCAGAACCAGAAACCAGAATCAGAATAGGAGCGACAGTGACCCATTAAAACCAATGGAGAAGTATTGATCAATCAAAATCAAAGGCGGGACAGTTCAAAATACAGTAAAAAGGCAGAAAAGAGCTGATTGGTTGAGCTAGCGGGGGCTTGGCTATCCCGGCCAATCAGAGCGCGAGCTACTTTTTCCCATTGTAGTCAATGGAGAGATCGGCGCAATTAAATCTAAGTTCTCAGCGCCGTGCGGCATGAAGTATGATTAAAAAAGTCATTTTTATTAGGTGTCAAATATTATCTGAAAAAGAGCTGAAACCTTCTATAAACATAACTCAATCAAATCACTAACAACGCGTTTGTCGCCGAGAATGGCGCTACATCAGGAATTGGGATATAGAGAATTGCCGGGAAATACAGTAATTCAAATTCTTTAAGCTCTTCTCATTGGTCGGCAGAAACCAACCAATCAGAATAGGAGCGACAGTGACCCATTATAACCTATGGAGAAGTATTAACCAATCAAATGCAAAGGTGGGACAGTTCAAAATACAGTTTAAAAGGCAGAAAAGAGCTGATTGGTTGAGCCCAGGCGGCAGATATAAATCCACCAATCAAATGTAATGCCTCTATTTTGAGTGGAGCAAGAAGGGCGCCCTAAAAGTTATTACTGTCTATGGGAAATATTCTAGTACTGTGATTGGTTGAGGGGAAGAGGGGCTCGTCCTGCTTAGCCAATCAGCGGCTGAGCTACCTTCTCATAGAGTTCTATGGGTCAAAGAAATGCGGAGCGAGCTCTGTTTGTGATTGCTAAGTTAAAAGAGGCGCGGTTATTTGGACCAATGGGAGAGCGAGCGACGCTCTTATGGGTTTTCTAATGCAATCTATAATAAAACTGTACACACCCGAAATAAAATGATAAGATTCACGAAGTTGTGCCGATGTGTATATAAAATGAACAATAATATGGGGGTACCGAAAAAAAATATTAATTCAATAAATTCATTTTTATTTCTTTATTTTCGTTACACCCATACTATTGATCAGTGGCTAATGAAAATAAACGCTCTGCATTTCTTTTCCCCATAGAAGTCTATGAGAAGGTAGCTCAGCTGCTGATTGGCTAAACTGGACGAGCCCCTCTTCCTCCCAACCAATCACAGTACTAGAATATTTCCCATAGACAGTAATAACTTTTAGGGCGCCCTTCTATCGTGCCCTTCTTTCTCCACTCAAAATAGACGCACTACATATGATTGGTGGATTCATATCTGCCGCCTTTTGAACTGTCCCGCCTTTGAATTTGATTGGTCAATACTTCTCCATATGTTATAATGGGTTCCTGTCGCTCCTATTCTGATTGGTTGGTTTCTGCCGACCAATGAGAATAGCTTACAGAATTTGAATTACTGTATTTCCCGGCAATTTCCAAGATCCTAATTCCTGATTTAGCGGCGTTCTAGATTTTTGGAAAGTGATTTTTTTATTTATTTTTTGAAGGTTTGAGCTCTTTTTCTGAAAATATTTTACACCTAATAAAAGCAATTTTTTTGGAATCATACTCCATGCCGCACGGCGCTGAGCGCCGAGATTTCTGTTGCGATCTTCTATATGTTTCCTCTCATGTTATGATCTCGCTTCACTTCGCCTCCGCCGGATCATTTAGACCAGAATCAACTAGGTCTGCCTGGTCTGCCGACCCACGATCATACATGCCTCGGAGTATACGAACGCGCCGCGTCCCGCCACAGAACGCCCACACCGCGCCCATTACACGCCCCTTCATGTTAGGCGCATCCTAAAGTGGCGAAGGCTGCGCCTAACATCGCATCCCTGCGTCCGACAGGGGATTCGGGCCGGGGAGGCACAGAATACGCCAGAAATCGGGCACAAATCCCGATCATACATGTCACCCAAAGAGAGAGCGGCGTCCTGGAGCATGCTGATAAGAAGTTGGTGATCCATGGTGTCAAATGCTGCAGAGAGATCCAGAAGAAGCAACAACGAATGGTTGTCCTGAGATTTAGCAGTGAGGAGGTCATTTGAGACTTTAACTAGAGCAGTTTCTGTGAAGTGTAAAGTGCGGAAACCTGATTGTAAAGGATCGAGAAGAGAGTTCGCAGAGACATAGCGGATTAGGCAAGAGAAGATCAAGTGTTCTTGGAGTTTAGAGATGAAGGGCAGGTTAGAGACTGGTCGTAATTAGCAGCAAAGGACGGGTCCAGAGTGGGCTTTTTCAATAAAGGGTTATAACACCGTGTTTAAATGAAGCTGGAAAGATCCCATAATAACATTGCAAACACTTGGAACAACACCTAAAAACAGGCGGTAGGAGTAAGGGGAGTATGCTTTTAAGTAGGATCAATGACACCATTAAGAAGTACCACATCCATTCTCACATTTGAGAAAGAAGGTGTGTTAGCCTTTGAATTGTTGCACGCAGGTGTGTGCCCAGCCCAGCTGCTGCAACTTTAAGGGATCCATGATGGATGCTAAAATATTGAAGTGGCCAATTAATTTTGGTCTGCATATCTGTATGTGAAGGTTTGATTGTGGAGTCTAGGAAGGATTTGCTGATGCAGATTTTCCTGAGGTTCCTATAAGAATAAGTATCTGCTGCCTACATTGTATAACCATTGAAAAGTACATCTTTTCCTGTAAAAAATAAGCTCTCATACATCTATGTAGGTGGAAAAATTATTTTTCTGATACCTCTTGGAAGGCGGAGAGGGAAAACTAATGTGAAGGGGGAAGGGGTTAAACAGTTCCTCCAGCGCTAAACACGCTTTTTTTAACCGCTCTCTACTCTGGGCAAAAGATAAAGATCTTAAAGAGAGAACCCTCTGGAATAACTAAGAACATAGTACTGGGGAATGTGAATATTGTTTTTCTAAATTGGACTACACAACCTACCATGACGTTTTAGTACGTCATAGCAGTGCAAAGGGAATATAGAGTGGGCTCACTGTCCGATCCTGCTCCATACGCAGTGGGTGCTGGCTGTTAGACACAGCTGACACACGCTGCTAACAGCAGAGACCAGAGCCAGCTTTGATCTCTGTTGTTTAACCCCTAAGATGCCGTGGCGATGCGGCTTTGGCCTCTAAATGAATGAGAAATGTGCACAGTTTCTCACTCCAATCAGCACCCCTGTGGTGACATTGTGGGGTGCCGATTTAGCATGGCTTCCTGGAAGCCTTTTGAAGGCTGCTACCCTTTTATACAATGCAAATGGCTATACTAACAGTCGAGCCCTCTAGTGGTCAAGTACCCTAGGAGGACTCAATGTTACTGTGAAAAAAAAAATTAAGTATTAAAAAATAATGAGAGTTCAAATCACCCTGGTTTTGTTATTTTACAGATGAAAAAAATCAAATGATAAAAAATTACACACAATTGGTATCGCTCCTGTAAAAGTCCTATCTATTAAAATATAACATAATTTATCCCATACACTGAACAATGTAAAATAAAACAATTTCCAACGCTTAAATTGCGTCCTGTAAAAATTAGAATAAAAGTGATCAAAAGAGTCGAATCTATCCCAAGATAAAAGTAAAAATGCACCCTCACTCAGGTCCATAGGTGGAAGAGCAAAAAATTATTGGTCTCAGTTATTGTGCTGTGGTGCAAATTTAAAAAATAGAAGATTTGGGATTTTCTCTACAGTACCATAACATAGCGAAAACCCTCATATTTGGTATGATCAGTTTCGTATCAACCTGCAGAATACAGATGACACATAGTTTATACCAAAGAATGAACACTGTAAAAAAAAATCCCTGCAAATATGGCGCAAGTAAGTTTTATTTCACTTTTCAACCCACTTAGAATTTTCTTGCAGTTTCCCAGTATATTCTATGGCAGTGTTCCCCAACTCCAGTCCTCAAGGCCCACCAACAGGTCATGTTTTTAGGATCTCCCACAGAATGCACTGACAATAATTAAATCACCTGTGCAATGCTAAGGAAAGCCAGAAAACATGAGTTGTTGGTCGGCCTTGAGGACTGGAGTTGGGGGCCTTTGTGTATGTTCACACATGGTATGGTCATTGACACCATTAAAAAGTACATCTTGTCCTGCAAAATGAAAGCCCTCATATGTATATGTAGGTGGAAAAATAAAAGGTTATGGCTCTGGGAAGGCGGCGAGGGGAAAAAAAAAATCTATATTATTTTGACTGTGAGGGGTTAAGGCATGCGGGGAGTTGTCATCCTTCAACCAGTAAACAACCATATGTTGGAGTGCAACATCCCTGGCATATGCTATAGCAACCAGCCACACTTTTATTTTCACTTTCTGAAAGCGAATTTCTAGTTTTTATGGCAATGTAGCTTCCTTTCCTCAAAGTTTTGGTATGTAGGAATTGATTCTTAGCTCTGATGTCTCTCTTTGAAGGTTTTAGTGAATAGGACAGAAGGAGTTATATTGCATCTTCAGTGGATGGGGGAGAAGGGAGCACATGGGAGTATACATTATAGAGCAGGGATGTTTATAGTGTATAGGAGTAGGAGTGGTGATATGTGTAGGATACAATTACACAGGATGAAACAGGAATAAGGGGTGGTTAGTAAGGCAGGACGTGTGTGGGGCACACCCAGAGAAGTCAGAAAGATCACATAACACTAGGAGACACAGCAGAGGAGAACACAGGACGCTGTAGACATGTCTTTAGCTTCTCTTATAGCATTCCTCAAGAAGAAGGAGTCCATCATCTTTAATGCATTAGTGGCATTAGTGACGGTAGGAGGGCAGCAGCTCTTCTCTTTCTTCGCTTTCAGCTGCCCATGCAGCCCTACAGAAAATCTGAGGTATGGACTGGCATTCCTGGGAGTACCAGCCTTGATCCTGCTCATTGTGGGCTTCGTGTTCAATGACAACACCTGGAGACTATTCACAGGCTCAACCTATGACTTCAGCATCCAAGAGAGAAGCAGGCAGAGCAATCACATGAAGTATAAACTCATCTGCTTTGTGCTGGGCAATATAGCTGGCAGAGCCCTGGTAGCTCCAATTACATGGCTGGCAGTCACCCTCCTAAATGGGTCCTACTATGCATGCGCTGTCAGTGAGTTTGCCAATGTGGATCGCTTTGATTACTTTAAGAACCTGAGTGATGAGGCCAGGAAGTGCACCCTGGCACAATTCCCCTGTGAACAGCTGGTTCCAAGCAATTTGTCCAGGGTCAGAGAAGAAGTGTTACTGGAGCTCAAGTACCAATCACAGGTATAAGTTTGGTGCCAACCTTCATTGCTGTTAGCATGTGGCTGGTAATATGCCATACAAGGCAGGCAGTAAAGCATCTCAGGATTACATAACATTACAGAAGTTACGCATTGGGACATTTCCATAAAAAGGAAGACAGTTTGTGAGCAACTTTAGATGCAGCAGAGGTGAATTTGTCACTTAACCCTTAGGGAGACATGTATGAAACCTGGTGTCATCAAGCCAATGTTAAACTGGTTTAGAGGAGTGTAGAAGGCACCAGTATGCCTGAAAATGTCTGACAGCACTTTATACATGTACCCCGTTATACGGCAACATTTGTCTCAGCCATACCATTGTTAGGCGCCAAACTTTGCTGCATCCGTACATTTGGCACCAAACTTTGGCGCATTTGTATGATTCTGCCGCGACATGCCTCCCACAAACTTGCCACATACAAAAGTGTTGTGCCTGGAGCAGATTGCACCAACTTTGAGCATTAGACTAGTCACACATATATAGAACAGGGCTATAGCTATGGTTTTGGTCACAAAGCACGCCAGAAAACTGACGCTGCCCCGTTCATACATGTTGCCCTTAGTGCTTTAGCCTATTTACATTGGGCAGTTATTTTAGTTGGCCAGTTTAAATTAACACTGCATCCCCCATACTCTAGTACTCACTGATACAATGCATCAGACTCTCCTCCACCTTAACAACTTTCAAAAGTGACCTGAAAACCTCTCTCTTCAGGATCTTACCACTTACAATAACCTTGATATGCCCACACTATAATACATTGTAGACTGTAAGCTCTCTTGGGCAGGGTCCTCTTTCCTTCTGTACCAGTTTAGTTAGTGCTAATATTGTATTTGTCCTAGTCTCCTGTTATATATTCAAACCCCTTTGTTTGAATAGTGCCCCGGCAGTAATGGCAAGTTAAAATAATAACATAATGATCAACAATAAATGATAGACCTATAGATGATCTGCATCAGTTCTGCACATCTAAAAAATTATTGCCATTGCTGACCGCATCATTAATTGTCTATGACACTTGAAGTGAACAAAAGAAAAAATTGACAGCATTCCAGTATTGCAAAAATGAAAGAACACATCTTTATTAATGCATCTGGTAAAGTGACGTTTGGGCCCACACAGAGGCTTTGTCAGACTTGTAGTGAAATCGCCTATATGGCTGCAAAGAACACCGTTTTCGTGAGAGTTGTCAGAAAGCTGCAATGATGCCCCCCAGCCCTTATGAGTTATTAATACAATCAGTGTCGGACTGGGGTGTCTAGGGCCCACAGGTGAAGTTGACTCTAGGGGCCCACCAGTTGAGTTTTTATGGGCCCACCGGTGGAGTTTATTTTAGGGGTCCACCCTACAGTTGCTGTAAATGACTGGAGATGGTCCCCTATACTCTGCTTCTTGCTTTATCCCTGCCCTTTCTATGCTTTTTTGCCTCTTCTAGGTGTATTTTGCAAGTTAAAATCAACTTTAGGTCTACCATGCTCATGGGCCCACCGGGGGTTTCCCCTATCCCCCTGTGGGCCAGTCCGACCTTAATACAATCATTGGTCATTTGTCTGTGCTTCTAGAAATAGCTTTGTGTCAATAAGCCTTTGTGTATGTTCACACATGGGGCGACATGTATGAAAAACTGTTATGCTATGGGTAACCAAGAAAGTCTTACACCTAGACAGTTTTCACAGTGAAAATTTCCCAATGCTCCCCACTAAACATATCGGGCCACATGTATGAAACGGTTTTGGTCTAAAACTCACTTTTTTTCCCCGTAGGCCTGTCATGTCCATTGTTCACGATGCTGCAACCAGTTCTTGGGCAGTAGGCAAGTTCCATATACACAAGCAGAGACCACTGAGGCCATAGCAACCAACAGACTTCTGTTTTCACTTTCTAAAGAACAGTTTCATGTTGTCAAAATTAGTTTCTTATTAACAGAAAAAATATTTTGTAGTGGTTTATTCATGACCAATAAATATTTACATTCATAATAATAAATATATTAGAGTGAGGTGCCCTAATGGTATGTTCACACAGTGTATTTGCGGGGCATATTGAGGCATGTAATTGAGCTGAAGTACGTCCGCATTACTCCCCGCAAATACGGTAATTCATAGCCTTCATTGAGAGCTATGATTACCCACCATCTTCTCCCACGCGTATTATGTGGCGCGAGAAAGAAGAAGCATGTCACTTCTTCTTGTCGTTTACATGCAGGGGAAAGTGAATGTCGGTAGGAGCGCTTCAGAAGTACGTGCTGGCCAGCGTGTAATGCTGAAGCTCAGACATATTGCAGGCGTATAGCAGCGTGCACAGTACACACTGAAATATGCCCTGTGAACATACCCCTAGGGTGAATTCGCATGGCTTAATGCTGGCATATAGCAGCGTGCACTGCGCATGCCAGTATACATCGGGTGTTTTAGAAGTACGCGTTGGCCAGCCCGTACTTCTAAAGCACTCTGTACTGGCCCCAATTCAGCCTCGTTTTCCCGAGCACTTAAACACTGGGAAGAAGTGACATGTTACTACATTCTCCTGCCGTGCAGAACGCATCAGGGAATACGCATGGTTATCATAGCTCTCATCGATTTTACTGTAATTGCAGGCCGTACTTCAGGCATATTGCAGCGCAGTTATGTTCTGAAGTACGGCCCACAGTTACACTGTGTGAACATGAGTGATGGGTGCAGGAACCACCTATGGGACCTGCACCTATCTCTGGAATAGGCCCCTGGAACGTCAAATGACTCTCCATTTTGTTCTATAGGAGTTCTGAGTGTAGCCAATCAAAATGCTCAGCTGTACTTGGAAATCCCATACAAGAGAATAAGGAGTTGTGTGCAAGCATGACCTCCTCTTCATTCTGTAAGGAGACTTTGGGGGGGGGTTCATTGTCGAGGTGCAGGTGCCAGACGTTTGATCTGCACCATCACACATTGATCATAGTGTTATCCCATGATGTTGTGAGATAGGAACAACCTTCTAGAGGATGAAATGACTGAGTCGTGGATTTATTACGGCCAAAACATTAAAGGGTTGTCTCACTACATTGATTCATCTTACCTCAGTCCTGTTTTCTTGGTTTCATTTTGATTTCAGGGGCGTGTTCACTGACTTGTATTAGGCTACAGCAGAAGCCAGGTCTGTAGCTATAGCAGCCAGCGCTGGTAGCCTATCAGGTAAGATCCAACAGGTCTGTAGCTATAGTGACCTAAGGAGCAGATGCAGCCCATACAAAAGGGGATATCTAAGAATAGGTAGGACACTGCTAATGGACACATACTGACTTGTTTTTGTAAGATCTTTAATATAAAAAGCAATCCTTGTAGTGAGACAACCCCTTTAATAGGAATGCCCTGCATCACATTCAGTTTAGTCTTTCCTGGCTCACAGTGGCTTTGGTCATAAATACTGGTATCAAGGGGACAGGCTGGCACTTTTTACTCATTTGAAAAAAGTAACTGGCTTTTTCAAAGGGTTAAATGACTATGGGCCACTAATCTCACACTGCCAGCACATCAAAATGAATGCTATACATGAAATTCAGTTTAGTCCAGCCTTTCCCAAATTGGTTCTGGGGGTAAAAACTAGCGTTAAAATGGACAGATGGGACCTTACTACTAATCTGAATGTGTAACTGCAAAGCGTTAAATGACTTTGGGCTACTGAACTAAACTACAAAATGTGATGCCCCCAACAAGTTCATTTATTTCCAGGCTTCTTCTTCTGGTTTTGGTCATGAAATGCTGGCATGAAATTGGCAGACCTGTACTATACTTTGAATATATAAGGCTCTGTGTATCTTTGACAGTAGTTATAGTATAGAATGCAGTTCCTATTTTTCAGTGTAAATGATGTAAATTATTAGACGTCAGTGGTATCCAGGTGGCACTAATGGCAGGTATCACACCACAGACAGAGTGTTGAGGCTTCAGTTATGACTACAACCCAAGACGCAGGTGTGAGGAAAAGGTCTCATTTATTAAAACTGTCTAACGGTAAGACTGTCTTTGTTGACCATAGCAACCAGTCAGAGCTCAGCTTTAATTTTTCTAGAGTAGTTAAAAATTTACTTTTGGTCGGTAATCTCAAAAAAAAATATAATGCATCCAGCATCCATAAGTATTTTTTTCTAAGGGTATTGTTACGGGCCACGCGTCAGCCCGCATGGCGGGCTGCGGGCGCACTCCGGCCCCCTCTCCCGACTCTCTGCCTGGTTCGTAGTACTGTCAGAAACTCCGTTTAACGACTACGAACCTCTGCCGCCTGTTCTGACCTTCCTGCCTGTCCCCGACTACGAGTTTTGCCCCATGACTCTGTACCTCGCTGCACCTTGCCTGTCTCCGCAAGCAAGTTGTGTCAGGGGTAGCGACCTGGTGGAACTCCGCGCAGTAAGTCCATCCTGCCTTGCGGCAGACTCTGGTGAATACCGGGACCCACTAAGACTCCGCTCCCTGGCGTGGCCTGTACCACCGCTTGCGGTGGTCCTGTGGATCCACTACTCCCGTCGGTAAAGTAAGCTCCACCCATGGATCCCGCCAAGGTGCCATTGCCAAGTGTGGCAGATCTCACGACCATTATTGCCCAGCAATCTCAGCAACTGGCACAATAACTGAACCAGATAACCACCATAATGCAGTGGCTCATTGCCACCCAGCAGAAGTCACTGCCGCCTCCCGTGGTCTCTACTATGCCTGCCGTCCCGTTGGCCCCAAGCTACGGCTGTCCCTACCATCCAAACTCTACAGAGGCTTAATTACCCTGTGCTCTATGCATGTGGTCAGTCTGCTCTCCGGGAAGGCTCTGGCATGTGCCACACCCCTCTGGGACAGGAGTGACCCTGTAACGGCTGACCTGCATGATTTCCTCAAGGAATTCCGCAGCATGTTCAAGGAACCTGCAAGTGCGTAATCTGCAGAGATGGCGCTCTTGAACCCACGCCAAGGATATTCCACGGTTGGAGACTACGAAGCCCAGTTCCGCACCCTGGTCTCCGAATTAACCTGGAATGAGGCCACCTTATGCACTACCTTCAAGAAGGGACTCTCCAGTAGGGTAAAGGATGCACTGGCTGCAAGAGACCTCCTGACTTCTCTGAGTGAGCTGATTTACTTGGCCACCCGTATCGATGTACGCTGCGCTGAGAGAAAGGAGGAGCTCCGTCAAGAACGTGACTCAGTTCGGCATCATTGGTTTCCTCGCCTGGCCTAGTGTTTCAGAAGCCTCCTCTGCCACTTCCACAGTCTTCCGGCAAGGAGCCCATGCGAGTTGACAGAGCCCACCTCTCTGAGCAAGAACGGTCCCAACAACGGGTGGAGAATTTGTGCTCATACTACGCCAGCCCGGAGTATTTCCGTAGGGACTGTCCACAACGTCCCCAATGGACGGGAAATGCCTGCACCTAGGTTACGTGAGAGAAGCGTCCCTAGGTGCGAGTTCCCCCTCTCCACGTCTGACTATGCCGGTACGTGTCTTGGCCGAAGCTGGACTCTCGTTCTAGGCTCCAGCTTTCTTGGACTCCGGATCAGCCGGGAACTTCATCGATTGTTCCCTGGTGTCTCAGTATCGCCTCCCGGTAGTCCGCCTGGTGAAACGGCTGTTGCTTATCTTGGTCAGTGGGGAACTTCAGCGCGACCCATTTCAGTACGCTACCAAACCAGTGTCTCTTCAGGTGGGGGGCTTGCACAAAGAGAAGATCACGTTTTATGTGCTGTCTCGGTCTACCTCGGCGATCCTTTTAGGGCTTCCGTGGCTGCAGCGCCATGCCCCTGCGCTCGACTGGAAGACTGAAGAGGTCATTCGCTACGGACCAGACTGCCTGAACCGCTGTCTGGTGGCACCTCGCCCAGTGCATCCCACTTCTCCACCTGCGCCTCATAAACCGTTACCCGGCCTGCCCGCAGCGTATCAGGACTTCCCTGGTGTCTTTTCGGAAAAACAAGCGGAGACCTTTCCTCCTCACTCGTCTTAAGACTGCCCTCTAGACCTGCTGCCTGGTACAAGTCCTCCCTGGGGCAGGGTCTAACCCTTGTTTGTGCCTGAGACCCAAGCTATGTCAGCCTACATACAAGAGAATCTTCAGAAGGGGTTTATTCGCAAGTCCTCCTCCCCACCTGGTGCTGGATTCTTCTTTGTGGAGAAGAAGGACGGCTCTCTGCGGCCCTGTATTGATTATCAGGGACTCAAGATTATGGTGAAGAATGATATCCTCCGCCTCTGATCACGGAGCTCTTTGACAGGCTTCGCTGAACGAAAATCTTTTCTAAGCTGGACTTGCTGGGGGCCTACAATCTCATTCGTATCCGTGAGGGGGATGAATGGAAGATGGCCTTTAATACACGGGACGGGCACTTCGAGTACCTGGTCATGTCCTTTGGTCTGTGTAATGCTCCAGCAGTCTTTCAGGAATTCATTAATGACATATTCAGGGACCTCCTCTATACCTGTGTTCTGGTTTACCTGGATGACATCCTGGTGTTCTCTGCCGGACTGGAGTCTGATCACGTCCATGTGAGCCAGGTACTGAGGCGTCTACGAGCTAATCACCTCTACGCCAAATAAGAGAAGTGCGTCTTTCACCAGACTAGTCTTTCAGTCTTCTTGGCTACATCATTTCAGATAAAGATTTACAGATGGACCCCGTGAAATTGTCTGCCATTTTGCAATGGCCTCGATCAGTTGGTCTTCGGCCCGTCCAGCGCTTTCTGGGCTTCTCCAACTACTTTCAGCAGATTATCCCACACTACTCTATGCTGGTGGCTCCAATCTTAGCTCTTTACAAGAAGAACACCAATCCAAGGCGGTGGCAGCCAGAGGCCGAGGAGGCTTTCACTAAACTAAAATCAGCATTCGCCTTCGAGCCCATTCGACCAGACACCAGAGAAGCCATTTTTTATGGAAGTTGACGCCTCTTTGGTAGGGGCCGGTGCGGTTCTCATGCAAAAAGGACCTAAAGGCAAGATGGTCACGTGTGGCTTCTTTTCCAAAACATTCTCCCCGGCGGATAAGAATTACACCACTGGGGATAAGGAGTTGCTGGCCATCAAGCTGGCTTTGGACAAATGGTGCTACCTTCTGGAGGAAGCTTGGCATCCCATCAACATCTATTCTGACAATAAGAACCTTCAGTACCTCCAGATGGCCCAACGACTCAATCCGCGGCAAGCCAGGTGGTCCCTCTTCTTTTCGCGGTTCAACTGCCAGATACATTTCCGCCCAGCAGAGAAGAATGTCAAAGTCAATGCCCACTCCCGTGCCTCTGACGTCATCGGGGAAGAAGCTGTCCCTCAGCACATAATACCCCTTGAACACCTAGTCTGTGCAGCTCCCGTCGATCTCCAGGGAAGACATACGTGCGCCCTGCGCTCCGGAGGACAATTTTGAAGTGGGGACATTGCTCTCTAGTGGCCGGACACCCTGGTGCTCGTAAATTGTTTCTTCTCCTCTCCCATTTCTATTGGTGGCCAAATCTCGCTAGAGATAGAGAATTTGTAGAGTCCTGTGCCACTTGTGCCCGTGACAAGACGCCTCGCCACAAACCAGCTGGCCTGCTGCAACCTCTGCCTATTCCCGGTACTCCTTGGTCTCATGAGGCGATGGATTTCATCACCGATCTCCCTCCCTCCTCTGGTAACACCGTTATCTGGGTGGTCACGAATCATTTTTTAAAAATGGCGCATGCCGTTTCTTTGCCAGGTTTACCGTCTGCTCCTCGCCTTGCCATCCTATTTTTCCTGCACATCTTCCGTCTGAACGGACCCCCCAGCATATTGTCTTGGATTGGGGGGTCCAGTTCGTTTATAGATTTTGGCGTGCCTCTGCTCACAGCTGCAGGTGAAGCTGGATTTCTCATCGGCCTACCACCCGCAGACGAATAGCCAAGTAGAAAGAGTTAACCAGGTCCTGGGGAGCTACTTGCGCCACTTCGTCTCTGCACAACAGGATGGCTGGTCCAGCTTGCTTCTTTGGGCTGAATTTTCGTACAACTCCCTGGACTCGGAGTCCGCTGGTGCCTTTCCCTTCTACATCGTGTATGGCCAGAATCCCCACCCACCGATCCCGTTGTCATCCCTGTCCGAGGTCCCTGTGGCTGATGCATTGGTCCGGGATATGTTAGCCATTTGGAACCAGATACGCCAGTCTCTGCATCGAGCTTCTATGCGACTGAAGACTCAGGTGGACAAGAGAAGAAAGCCTTCCCCGGTCTTTTCCCCTGGTGACAAAGTTTGGCTGGCGGCCAGATATATTTAGCTAAAGATTCCTAGTTACAAACTGGGTCCCCATTACGTAGGACCATTCGAGATACTTAAGTGCATCAACCCCATGGCCTATGAACTCCACCTCCCGACAACTATGCGTTTTCCAAATTCCTTCCACGTCTCCCTGTTGAAACCTCTGGTCTTGAACCATTTCTCTCAGAAGGTCATCCCTCCGTCTCCCGAAGCTGACTCCACCAACATCTTTGCGGTAAGGGAGATCTTGGACATGAAGATGATCAGGGAGAAACGGCACCTCTTTATCATCTGGAAGGGGTTCGGGCCTGAAGAGAGGTCATGGGAGCCAGAAGACAACATCTTGGACCGTGAGTTGGTGCTAAAGTTTCTCCGGGCCAGAAAGAAGGGGAGGCCAAGGGGGGTACTGTTACGGAGTGCGCCGTAGTCCACATGTCGGGGCGTGGGCACACTCCGGTCCCCTCTCCCGGCTCTCTGCCGGAGACGAGTGGCACTGTGGTCCACTTGCCAGGCTGCGGGCGTGCTCGTAGTACTGTCGGAAACTCACCTGACCGCGCTCCTGCTATTCCGCACTCCTCTGCCGGCCGGTGCGTGTGCTCCCATTCCCTAGGGCGCGCGCACTGGCTCTCTGAAATTTAAAGGGCCAGCGTGCCGGTAATTAGTTAATTGCTGAGCGCTGACCCTATATATTCCTGTCACCTCCCTTTGGTCCCTGCCATATCTTTAGTGCTCATTGCCTATTGAGAAAGTGTTCCAGAAGTCTTGTCCGTGTTTCCCGTGTACCGTACCTTCCACTTCTGTTTATCGACTACAAACCTTTGCCGCCTATCCTGACCTTATTGCCTTTCCCCAACTACGAGTTTTGCCTGACGACTTTGTACCTCTCTGCACCTCGGCTACCTCTGCAAGCAAGTCGCGTCAGGGGTAGCAACCTGGTGGAATCCCGCTGCAGCAAATCCATCCTGCCTTGCGGCATGCTCTGATGTATACTGGGACCCACTAGACTCCGCTCCCTGGCGTGGCCTGTACCACCGCTTGTGGTGGTCCTGTGGATCCACTACTCCCGCCATTAAAGGTATGTTCACATGGCGTATTTGCGGGGCGTAATTCGGCGCTTAATTTCGCTACAATACAACCAAAGTACTCCAGTAATTCATAGCTCTCATTGAGGCCTGACATTTTTCCAGGACACAATACGAGCCGGGAGAAAGAAGTGGAAGTCAGTGGGAACACTTCAGAAGTACGCGCTGGCCACCTGTCTCCACGGTTCTACGATGCAAGAAGCTCTCGTCCAGTCCCTGTGTTTGGCATGGGCGGCGCAATGTTGTAACGTCATTGAGCCACCCACGTAAGCACTGTGGGCCGGTGCCTGATAGGCTTGAGGGCTATGGCCTTAGGCCTGTAAGGGAGATTAGCAGAGCTCCGCCTTTGAACACTCGGAACAGAGGGCCTGGGTGTTCAGAGACAGGATGCGCCGACACCCACAGCTCCGCCCCGCCGGCAGTGAACTGTTACATTCATTGCCGGCGGGCGCAGGAGCGGAACTACTGGGGTGACCGAAGCACTAGTAACTGCCACAGGGCCTGGGCCCCCTAAGGACCCAAATCCCTTTGTTGCCCATAGCAACCAATCAAAGCTCTTCTTTCATTTCATATAGTGCTCTGAAAAAATTAAAGGGGAGCTCTGATTGGTTGCTATGGGCAACAAAGAAAGTCTTAGACCTAGTTTTCATACATGTGGCCCTAAGTGATTTGGCAATTATGTGATGATTCCACTGTCCACATGTACAGAAAACTTTTATTTAGAATGAATTTTTAGTTGGCAAGTACAATTTCATTTTTGTGCAGAAAAAGCAATATATCCTAGTTTAACTTCAGGTTTTAGAACACTTTTCTAGATTTGCTCTTGTTCAAATTATGAGGCTGGGTTTACACAGTGTATTTTACGTCTTTTTTTTGTCAGTCAAAACCAGGAATAGAACCTGCAGAGTGATAAAGTATAATGGAAAGTCTTGAACCTCTTCTGTGTTTTGCACCCATTACTGGTTACAAATACTGCTCCAATACAAGCATAAAAAAGTATGTGAACCCAGCCTCACCTGTCCAACCCCTATGAGCTGCAGTGACCCAAAGTCATTTATCCCTTAAAAAGCATGACTTGGGCCGGTACCTTGTGCAATAAGCCTAAAGGTACACCATATGTGTCTTGTGTATCTAGCCTAACATGGTATCTTTGGTGAAGGGGGAACGTGGGAGTATTCAGTGCAGAGCAGGGGGTGTATATTGAGGAGTGGTGTTATCTGTAGGATACAATTACACAGAGTGATACAAAAAACTAGGGCTGATTATGAAAGGCAGGACGTGTGATGGGAACACCCAGAGAAGATCACATAACACAAGGAAATGCAGCAGGGGTGAGCACAGGACTCAGGAAGCTGCAGACATGTCTTTAGCTTCTCTTATAGCATTCCTCAAGAGCAAGCAGTCCATCATCTTCAATGCCTTAGTGGCATTAGTGACAGTGGGAGGGCAGCAGCTCTTCTCTTTCTTCGCTTTCAGCTGCCCATGCAGCCCTACAGAAAATCTGAGGTATGGACTGGCATTCCTGGGAGTACCAGCATTGATCCTGCTCATTGTGGGCTTCGTGTTCAATGACAACACCTGGAGACTATTCACAGGCTCAACCTATAACTTCAGCATCCAAGAGAGAAGCAGGCAGAGCTTTTACATGAAGTATAAACTCCTCTGCTTTGTGCTGGGCAATATAGCTGGCAGAGCCCTTGTAGCTCCAATTACATGGCTGGCAGTCACCCTCCTAAATGGGACCTACTATGCATGCGCTATCAGTGAGTTTGCCAATGTGGATCGCTTCGATTTGTTGAAGAACCTGAGTGCTGAGGCCAGGAAGTTCACTCTGGCACAATTCCCCTGTGCCCAGCTGGTTCCAAGCAATTTGTCCAGGGTCAGAGAAGAAGTGTTACTGGAGCTCAAGTACCAATCACAGGTATAAGTTTGGTGCTTACCTTCATTGCTGTTAGCTTGTGACTGGTAATAGGCCATGAAAAACAGGCAGTAGAACATTTAAAGATTACAGAAGTTACACACTGGGGTATCGCCATAAATAGAAATATAGTTTGTGTGTACCCTGTGAGAGTCTCCACAAGTCAGCTGTGATGCCTATTCCGCACATGGTTCTTGTGAGAATTGTCACAAGGAAGTGGTGATGCCTCTTTGCACTAAAATTCTCAAACTGACTTTGAACCACTGAGTGTACACCAAAGCCTTCAGACACTGTGTAAAACAGCACACTCCAAAGACCACTGACCCATAGCAGAATGATAATGTTTTGGTCTCCTGGTCCATCCCATTCTGAACCATATGTGGAGGGTGGAGTGCACTTAGTGATGGCTATCTTCGACTGTAAAATGTAGTGTTTGTAGGTACTGGTGCTGTGTTAGGTTGGCCTGAAATGGTGCAAAAAAGCAGTGTTTTTAAAATGAAAAGCAGGTATTATTTAATTTTTTTTCTCATGCATTTTCACACTTTTTTTTCTTTATATCTGACTACATGTTGGGTATTGTTTTTTTCTGTGCATTTACATGTTAAAAAACTCACCAATTTGTTGTTTGGAAAACATAATTTATTTGTGCTAAGTTACAAATTCATAACAGCTACATTTGTTTATCCTGTACTGATTTAGCCTTTCCTTTATTTCCCACAACTGGATATGGCTATAAACCAATGTGGCACATGTATAAGGGCACACAATAATGACTTTCATAACTTGGAGAGGTTCTGAACCATTATGTCATATCGATTGGATATCTTAGCTATGTGTGATTGACTGGAGGTTTAGCTGCTGGATCCCACACAGAAGATTGTAATTTAAACCAGATACGGAGTCACACCACTCTATACTGAGTACTGTACCCACTGTAAGGGTTGGTAGAGATCCTAGCATTCAGACTTGAAGACTTTTTTCTTTACATCACAGATGGTAACAGCACTTCAGAACAGATATTCTTGAACACAGACATGTCCTGGTCTGGACCTGATTACGTGCTATTCTATTAAAACTCAGTGGGACTGATGGAAACAGCAGTTCAATGTGTCAAGGAAAAATTCCTCCAAAAAGTTGGATATTGCAAGAGGCATAAAGTGATTTGGATGAAGAGGAACTCTTGGGAGGTGCAAGTTCATGACTTAAAGGACTTGTCCCATATTGGATAGGATATGCCTAAAATGTCTGATAGAACAGTCTCCAGAAAGTCTCCATGCAGAACATAGAGGTGGCCATGCTTGTGTGATACACTCAATTCTGTTTTATAGGATTTCCTAGAACAGCAGCTATAATTGGAACTCCTGTTAAAATGGATGGGGAGCATTGCATGTGTGGCCACTTTTCCATTTTATATGCAGACTTTTAGGGGTTGTTCTCAAGATAGATGGAACCGGCACCTATCATACCTATCAATAGGTTATAAATATATGATGGGACAACCACTTTAAGTCATCAACTTGCACCTCCCAAAAGTCCCTCTGCATCCAAAATACCTTGTCTCATTTGCCTCTTGCAGTGCCCCAGTTTTCGGAGGAATTAATCTTTTGCACATTGAACTGCTGCTTCCATCAATCCGACTCCGTTTTTCATAGAATATCAGAAAATCCAGTCCAGGCCATTGACCTGCAAAAATTCTTGTTGTACATTGCAACACTCATTTGCTGTGCATACTTCTACTGATTTTGTATACAAGATTTTCAAAACACTAGCATTTTAATACCTGAGGTGATGTACCTTACTGATGAGTCATTGCTCTGACTGCAGTCTGAAGCCAGGAAAAACAGGTATGTATTAACCCAACCCAAGATTTCACCCAGGTGGTTACTCAATTGAGTATGTTCAACTTCTGATTCAGTGTGAATTATATACAGTCCATAAGTCCAGTGGAGACAGTTTGGGATTGATAATACTTATTTCGATGCATATTCTGTGTAAAAATACACGTCATGAGCTCATAATTAGGAGCCTGGAATGTATTTATTAGAGGAGCACCCACCCCGTCACACTATTTGAGAGGCTGCTGTTTATCTGATACTGTGAGGTGATGCATAAATTGGGTTGTTAAAGTATTCATACCCCTTTAACTGTTCCTCATTTTTAAACATTTCAGCCACAAACCTAAATATTATGTGACAGAGGAACACAAAGTAGCAAGTATTTGTGAAGTATAAAGAAAATGATGTGTGCTTTTCTACATTTTTTAGAATTAAAAAAAAACTTAAAAGCATTGAGTGTATATGTATTAAGCCCCAGAGTCAATACTTTGTAGAATCACCTTTAGCTGCAATGACAGTTGCAGTCTGTTGGGGTATGTCTCTACCAGCTTTGCACATCTAGAGGCTGGAATTTTTGCCCAATCATGTTTTCAAAATAGCTCAATCAGGTTGGTTAGCGAAGGTTTGAGAACAGCAATTTTCAAGTCCTCCCACAGATTCTCAATGGGATTAAGGTGTGGACTTCGACTGGGTCATTTTAACACATGAATATGCTTTGATGTAAAACATTCCATTGTAGCTCTGGCTGTATGTTTAGGGTCGTTGTCCTGCTGGAAGGTGAACCTATGCCTCAGTCTCATGTCTTTTTCAGCCTCTAACAGGTTTTCCTCCAAGGTTGCCCTGTATTTTGTGCCATCCATCTTCCCATCAACTCTTACCAGCTTCCCAGGCTCATCTGAAGCAAAACCTCCACATTAAAGCATAGTGGTAGCAGCATTATGCTGGGGGGACAGCATAATGCTGCCTCTACCATACTTCACTGTGGGTAAGGTGTGTTCAGGGTGATGTGCAGTGTTGTCTTTCCTCCACACATAGCATTCAGCATTTAAGTCTTATCTGAACAGAGTACCTTCTTCCACATGCTTGCTGTGTCCCCTAAATAGCTTTTTGCAAACCAGACTTCTTATGGCTAACTCTCATAAATTGCTTTCTTCTTGCCACTCTTCTATAAAGACCAGATTTTTGGAGTACACGATTCTCCCACCTGAGCTACGGATCTATGCAGCTCCGTTAGAGTGATCCTGGGCTTCTTAGCTGCTTCTCTAACTAGTGCTCGCCTTTTCTGCGATTAGGTGGACAGCCACGTCTAGGTAGGTGACCAGTTGTGCCATACACCTTCCATTTACGGATGATAAATTGAACAGTGCTCTGTGAGATGTTCAGAGATTGGGCTATTTTTTTTAAAACCTAACCCTGTACTACACTTTGCCACAACTTTATCCCTGAGTTGGCTGGTGTGTTTCTTGGTTTTCATGATGCTGTTTGTTCACTAATGTTCTGCAACAAACCTCTGAGGCTTTCACAAAACAGCTGTTCTTATACTGAGAACAAATTACATACAGATGTACTCCATGTACAAGTTAGGTGACTTCATAAGGCAATTGGTCACACTGGATTTTATTCAGGGATATCAGACTAGAGGGGGGGGGGGGGCTGAATACATATGAATGCCACACCTTTTCAGTTTTTTTTATTTGGAAAAGCACATATCCTTTTCTTGATACTTCAGAAATACTTGCTACTTTGTGTTGCTCTATCAGAAAAATATAAATAAAATACATTTAAGTTTGTGGCTGTAACGTTTAAAAATGAGAACGTTTAATAGTTGTATGAATACTTTTACAACCTACTGTATGAAAAACTCATCAGACCTCAGATTGCTAGTCCTCATCCTTTAGTTTGTCAGATCCCAAAGAAGTTGACAAAAGAAGCTATTGAAATCTCATCATGTGGTTTTCAGTTTGTTTTGTCCCTTTTTACTTCAGGAAATATAACTATCTAATGTAAGAAAAGCATTAAGACCATTCAAGTGATAGGAGTTTATCACTGTGGGCTGTTTAGTTAATATCACAAGGGTAGGTTTGGCTCGCCATACGTTCTTCCTGCTGCCTTGGCTACAGGGGAAATGTAGTATTATACAACATCCAATGTGACTACTGGGTGACAAAGTAATTTATGGTTTGATAGAATCTGCCAGATGAGGTGCTGTTGTAACAACCGGGATACCGATGGTAAGATACACAGTATGGCTGGTAGGATGGCCCTGGTCCCGGATGTCCAGAGAAACATCTGGACAATGATGACAGACAACCAAGCTTCGGGGATAGTTGTTGCTCCTTTACTTAGCAGGATGAGGTAATACAGATGTACAGTTATGATGATGATATTAGTGAACTTCACAAACAATACAGTGGCTGCTATAGGAGATATCCAAGTAATCAGGTGATGGAGTAGTTAGATAACAGTCTCTTTTGCTAGCTTGGAGGTACTTGGGTAGTTTACTATATATGATGCTAATGATGGCCTGCATCCAGGGGGCTGTGCCTTAACGACTGGGTACACATAAATACAGAAGCAGGGTACTGTGACGGGAGACCCTCAAGTTTCAACAGTCTAGCTATGGCCTCTTTCTTAAATCCGTGTCCCACAGACTTACTTGAGAACTGTGTATTGATCCCAGGCGTATGGATGAACAGGTCTGTAGTATTTGGTAGTAGCAGACTGGGGATTCAGAGAAAAATGCTCTCTGTGAAAGTACTTGATTGTAGGAAAAGCGGTATGCAGTAGTACAGCATAAGAGGCTAAGACTTCTCTTGGTGATGCTGGAGGAAATGGTATATTTTACAGCTACCGCACTGAGTTGTGTTCAGCCCCTGTGCTAAGAGCAGACACTCTGCTGCTCCAAGCCAACGGTTGTAACTGAAATTTTCCTACAGGCCCAAACAGGGGAGCCTAATTGGTTCTGGGAGTCACCTGATTATAACGGACATTCCTGTACATTTAAGACACATTCATAATGACTCAACAAAAACAGGGATCTATGGGAAATGTAGTTTTTCTAAAGCATCCACAAGATGGCCATGGTTTGCAAACTCCATATATATGTGTGCTGGCTTTTATAAAATGGAGAAAGAGATGGGGAGATATCTCATATGTAAATGTCCATTATTACTACGGCCTGCAACGACTATTAAAGGGAAAGGGACAAGCAGTACCGGGACGTTAGACTGTTCTCTCTTATTGTCTTTGTACTTCAGTGAATTAAGAGGGCCTGGGCGAAGAACACTCTGATGTCAAAATGTCCAAATAAGTCATATTGACAGGTGTTACCTTGTTTTAAGTGAACCATTTTAATATGTTTGTATAAAGTAAAATAAGGATATGTTCACATAGATTCTGCAAGAAACCAGTGTGGGATCTCCATCCCATTATTTTCTATGGGTATACGTAAACTCTTTTCAGGGGGATCACATTTAATCTACATCAACTAGGAGAGACACATCGGTTAGCCACATTAAAATATGGCTAATCTATGTTCTAAATGACAAAATCCACAATTTGGAGGTGAAGATTCACGGCACAGGTATCGCATCAAACTTCTGCTACTGTGTTCTAAAACCTTGAAGCTCTCTTGGAGAAGAATATTAAAGATGTTCTGTTCAGAAACAGCACAATATAAAATAGTATATATTTTTTGATAACAGTATCTGGCTTTCAATGAGAAGGGCTGTGTAGAAAAACAAAGCACTGACATTGATGCTTAATTTATTTCTGAAGTCATATGTCTTAATTAAGGTGTGATTTGTTTCATGTTCTTATGCTGTGATCTTTTCCCTCTCAGAAGTTGCTGTAATGAATACTTGAAAGGATTGGGAGTGTAGGCAATTCTTTACAATAGGCTCTCATATTAGAGAAAGGAAAATATTAATTGTTCCACTTTTAACCCAACCTAAGTTTTACATCTTCAGAGCGTGTGACTCTAGGTTGGATTCATTATCCAGTTTTATGACTTAGAAACACCTGTGACTGCTAATACTGACCAAACAAGCATAAATAATTACAGTAATATATAGTAGTTAAAAAGGTTGTCCACGCTTTAAAAAATAAAATTAAAAGCCCAAAAAAAAAAAAAAAAGAAAAGTACTGAACTCTCCAATTGCCAGGTGATCCAGCAAAGATGTTTGCTTACCAGTGGCCAGGATGTGACTGTGGTAAACATTTAGTGGTCATATACCATACAACTGGCATGATGGCTCCCTTCACTGAACTGTGATGTCTATGAATGGTAAAAGCAGCCATCCGCCTCTAGTAACGAAGCTTCTATGCTGCATCATTGGAGAGATGAGTACATTTTGTTTTGTGACTTCATTACATTTGCTGTTTTTTTTATTTTAAAGAGTTAATACCCCTTTTGTATATCATTGTGCCAAAGTAGTTGTTATAATCGTAATAGGGTCTTCGATGTTTCAAGATCCATAATTATTACATCTTGTCTATTTCTCTACAGGCTCGACAAATGCATATGAGATGACATCATCCTGACACACTTGCATTGAGGAATAATTGTTAATGAGCATGTTGAAGACTGTTATAAAGTTAATAAAAATGGTCCGGTTTTAGATAGTGCCAGTTGTTTACTGGTCTACCTCCACAGGACTGTTCAAACCTTCAGGAATTGCTGAAGAGTGCTTTAATCAGTAGGAAGGGGACCTCTGTTTTTGTGATTGGTGGGGTTTATTTGGTTAGGTGACAGGTTGTCAGTCATTATGGCAAATCGCCTTTAAAGGGGTTGTCTCACTACAAGGATTGCTTTTTATGTTAAAGATCTTGCAAAACCAAGCCACTTTGCAATATATGTACAGTAACAGTATCCTACCTATTCTGAGATATCCGCTCTTGTACAGGCTGGATCAGTTCCTCAGGTCGCTATAGCTACAGACCTGTTTGATCTCTCCTGATAGGCTGCCAGCACTGGTCACTATAGCTACAGACCTGGCTTCTACTGCAGCCTAGTGGAAGCCAGTAAACACGTTCCTGAATTCAAAATGAAACCAAGAAAACAGGACTGAGGTCAGATGAATCAATGTAGTGAGACAACCCCTTTAAGGGCTAACCTAACCCTAATTAATTTCATGTGTGCTCCACTACAGTTGTTACTAGGATTCAGACTTGTGGAATGCTTTCCATTATTTCCATATCATGTTATGTTGTCAGGTTGTTTAGGTAAGAATTACATTTTTCTTATTCTTTCTATCTTACAGGTCCGTGGATGGCTGTTGATTGCAACTGTGGCAGTCATTTTCTTACTAGTGCTGTGTGTCGCTCGGTGTTGTTCTCCTCTTACTTACCTTCAATTGAAGTATTGGACTAGCTATGTGAACAATGAAGAAACTCTGTTTGAACAAGCTGTAGATCAACACTCAAAGGCTTTTTCCATGCATAACATTAAGAAGTTTTTTGGATTCTCCCCTGTGACTAAAAACTTTTCTGAAATCCGCATCCCTTCACGTATGGATTGGAGGACTATCTCTGGCCTTGACCTATTAAAAGAAGTCAATGAGGACCATTGTCACTACAGTCTTCTTCATGCATGGGCCGATGAGGACCTGTCAGATGGAAGAGTTATCACTCTAGATGTAGGACAAATCCCTGTCGATACAAGTGCGCAAGCTGCATCTTCATAAAATTCCTATAGTTTACTACATTTATCAAATGGTGGCTCAGGTCAATTGGTATAAGTTCCTGGACATCTGTATTGATAGGTGCATGGTTGTAGCTGAATCATTTCCCATATAAAAATAGACTGTGGACAAAAATGATTTGCTTATTGGTATTCTTACAACACAGAATAGCTTTAAATATCTAGGTGAAGGTAAATAAAGACTATTACCACTTATATTGCTGCTCTGATCTTGCTTCCTTTCAGAGCTAGAGCAGTTCTTATCTCTTGCTGGTGTACACGAGCTTCCCCAGGTTACAAACCATCTCTGCTTTAGCAGCCCTGACCTGATGTCACGCCATGTTGTTGTTGTATCTTATCAGTAGCACAGTAGCTTATTTGTTTTGTACTAATAAATTTTAAGCCTTTGGAGCTGTGTAGCCTTGTGCCCTGCTGTTAAAACCCATCCATCACTAATGTCCCTCTAACAGGCTCAACTAGGACTAGCAGAAATGAAGTGTCAGTCAATTTCCTGTAGAACCACCCACAACCTGAACAGGAAGTGGGAGCCTGAAGTTGGCCATGAAAAGCAGGCTCTGTGAAACGTCCTGATGAGAAAACCACTTTCAAGCAAAAATTATTCTTAACAAGTGTCATTTGTATGATATTTAATCAACAAATAGTCTATCATTATTTTAAATTAAATCGGGTCAAAAACCATAATTTTATCTTTATTTCTGCTTTTACTGCAAAAAAAAAAACCCAATGTGCTATAAAAAATGAGAACACTAATTAGGAAGAACAGATGTGTCATTTTTTTCCATTTTATTACGGGCTACATTTTTTCACTAAGCATTCACTTTTTTCAGCACTTTCCAGCTATTCTTATGTTAGCAGGAATGCTTTTGACAACAATGGAACTTGTGTTCGTCTGTAAACTAAAGGATTTAAAAATTCACATACATGCCTATCTTTCTACAGGCTACTACATGAAATGTACACAGCAAATTGTTGCCAGCTTATGCAACTACAGACTGCACAATCGGGTGTTTGCCAGTGCTATTCATCTTCATTAAATTGTCATAGCCTACTAGCAGCTGTTTTCCACATGCTTGCCAACTCTCCCATTCTCAAGGAGACTCCTGGGAAAAAAGGGAGACCTTCCTTTAAGAGTTGACAAGTCTCCTGGAATGTTGTACATGTAGAAAATGGTCATAACAGAGTGTGTGTGTATGTATGTATGTGTGTAAACAGTGGGGAAAAAAAGTATTTGGTCAGCCACCAATTGTGCAAGTTCTCCCACTTAAAAAGATGAGAGGCCTGTAATTGACTTGGAGTGGCATAGCCAGTCTCCAGATCTCAACTCCAAGAAAACCTTTGGTTGAAAGTCCGTGTTCCCAGCGACAGCCCCAAAACATCACTGCTCTAGAGATCTGCATGGAGGAATGGGCCAACATAACAGCAACAGTGTGTGCCAACCTTGTGAAGACTTACAGAAAACGTTTGACCTCTGTCATTGCCAACAAAGGATATATAACAAAGTATTGAGATTAAATTTTGTAGGTGACCAAATACTTATTTTCCACCATAATTTGCAAATAAATTCTTTCCAAATCAACAAAGTTTATTTTCAGGATTTGTTTTCTCATTTTGTCTCTCATAGTTGAGGTCGACCTATGATGTCAATTACAGGCGCATCTCATCTTATTAAGTTGGAGAACTTGCACAATTTGAGGCTGACTAAATACTTTTTTCCTCACTGTATATAAATTATAAATATATATATACAGTTGAAATCAGAAGTTTGCATACACTATATAAAAAGACACAATGCATGTTTCTCACTATCTGACATAAACCCAAAAAAACCCTTACCCCCTTTAGGTCAATAAATTACCAAAATTTTTTACTTTGCCAAATGCCAAAAACTGAGAGGGGAATTTTTTTTAAGCATTTTTATTATTTCTGCAAAGTAAAAATTTACATACATTTTCTTTAGTTTTTATATAGCATTGCCCTTAACCCCTTACCGACTTTGCCGACCATAGGGCAAAGTGGGGTAGGGGTTCCCGCAAATTGCCGTATATACGTCAAGGCGATCTTGCCCTCACAAGGGGACCCCAAATCGCGGCATGGTATCATGCCCCATCCCCCCCCGGGTGGGGTGCGCTCCGGCGGGGGGGTTAACCCCCCGATGTCGCACACGCGGCGCGGCGGGGAGGAGGAGCTCCGCTCCCGCCGACTCGGGCGTAACGGGGGCGACGCGGACTGAACTCCACCAACAGCCCCACGCTGAATGACACATCCGGGGGTTTTCGGTACGTCACGTGGGCCCCCAATGCATTTTGGGCCGTGACAATAGTTGCCAGGAACCAGGATACAGCAAAAACTGTATGCTGACTCCTATTGCAATGATCTGACACGTTCAGTAATTCCCCCCCCCCGGGGGGAAGTGTAAAAAGATGAAAAAGTTTAAAAAAAATGAAAAAAAATAAAAAAACAAACACAAAAAATAAACAAAAAACTACATCGCCCTTTTCCCCTTACAAAAGCAACGCCCTAAAAAAGAACAAAAAAAAATAAAGTACCCTATTTGGGATCGCCGCAAGCGTGCGACCCACCCATAAATCGTCAGTTTAATTCCCTAGTGAACCTGAAAAAAAAAAAAAAAAAAAAAGTCACGAATAGCGATTTTTGTTTATACCCCAGCACATAAAATGGAGTAAAAAGTAATCAAAAAACCCAAACAAAATCAAAATTTTATCAATTAAAACGTCAGTTCATCCCCGCAAAAAAAAAACCTTACACAGCCCCGAAATAGGGAAAAAAATTAAAAATTTCTGGCAAATTAGAAGATACCCGATGCATAAATAATTGGTTTTTACACAAAAAAAACATTTTTTTTTTTTCAAAAAAATAGTGTTTTCAAAAAAAAAAAAACTACTTAAATTGGGTATCAACCCGAAAAATCGTCCAACCCACAGAGAAAAACAACCCTTTCACAGAAAACTGCACGGTGAACGCATTTAAAAAATAAAAATAAAAAAACACTGCTGGGTTTGCAGAAAATTTTTTTTTCACCCTCCCTTCCCCAAAAAACAGATTTAAAAGCGATCATAAAGTTTTTTCCCCCCCAAAAATTTTAACCAAAAAAAAAACGTTAACTCATCCCGCAAAAAAAAAAGTCCCAAATACCTCCTAAAAAAAAAATAAAAAAAATTTTATGGCTCTCAACCCCGATGATGAAAAACGTGTTACCCTTTTTTCCAAATAAATGTTTTTTTTAAATTGTGAAAAAGCGGAAAAACACATTAAACAAATATACAAATGTGGTATCGCTGTAACGTATAAACCCAGAGAAAAACCCCTAGCATGCCCATTTATCCCGCACAGTGACCCTGTAAAAAAACATAAAAATAAAAAAACCACTACCAGGATTCCCTGTTTTTTGTACAAAATGCTTAAACAAAAACCTAAAATTAAAAATGACCCAAAGCATAAATATGCCCCCCCGTAATGGAAATCAAAAAAAAAACCCAACTCACCCCGAAAAAACAAGCCCACAACAGCCCCCATATGAAAAAAATTAAAAAAGCTAAGGCGTAAAAAATCCAAACAATTTTTAAAAAAACGCAATTTTTTTATAAAACTCGCTTTTTAATTTGTGAAAAGTAAATAAAAAAAACCATAAAAAACTAAAAAAAATTTAATAAATTGTAATTGTAAACCGACCCCCAAATAAAGTTACCCCCCGTAAATTTATCCCAAAAAAAGCAAATACGGGAAAAAATGAAGCCCAAAAACAAGGGCGGAACTGCGTTTCCCCCCTCCATTTCCCAAATGACCCAAATGCAAAAAAAAAAACCCAAACGGAACCCCTGGGGCCCCAAAAATGCAAAATAAAACCCTTTAAAGGTTGAGATCCCGGGGGGCGTAAAAACCCAAAATGGGGCAACTTCTGGAAGGTTCACCCTTTTTTAAGAATTTTGGGGGGCTTTGGGAAATCGAAAAAGGACCCACCAATTTTCTTTGCCCCAAAAAAACCCAAAATAGCGCTCCCCCCCCTTTTAAACCCCCCTTCCCACCCCCAAACGGGCATTTTAACACCCCCCCAAAGGGGGGTTATTGCCGAACGGGGAAAAAAAATTGGAAAACAAAATTTTGGGGGCTTTTTTTTTCCAAGTTTCCAGTAAAAAAAAAAAAATTTTTTCCCAGCAAAAAATTGCAGTTTATTAAAAAAAAATATATATTTTTTTTTATTTTTAAAAGACCCAAAACGCAAAACAAAAATTTTTGAAAACCCTTTTGGGGTCAATAAAACTCAAAAACACCCTGGAAAATTTTCCCCCGAAAAAGGGGTGTATTTCCAATAAGGGGTCTTTTTAGGGGTTTTTAAATTACGTTTTGGGAAACCCTTTGGGGTGTCCCCCAAACCTGAAATGGGGCCCCTAAAAAAAAAATTGTAATGAAAATAAACCCCCCCCAGAGTCCAGTAGGTGCTCCCCCTTTTCTGGGGCTTGTGGTTTGAGCCAAATAAGCACAGGGGCCAAAAAAGGGAATATCTCGAAAATGGGGGGGAAATTGGGGGAATCAAAAAAAAAAATTTTTGCATTTTCCCCCTGATCCCCTTTCCCCGGTTTTCGTAAATTTAATGCAAAAATAATTAAAAATTTCTGCAAAAAAAAGTGAAATTTTTAAAATTTTCACTTCCATTTTGCTTTAAAATTTCTGTAAAAAAACCCAAAGGGTTAATAAACTTTCTAAATCTTTTTTTAATTTTTTAAAGGGGGTTAAAGTTTCTTAATGGGTAAAAAAAAGGGGTATCAAAACCAACAGGTCAATAAAAAGCACTTAGAACGGGGACTGGCCCCCTAAAAATATGTATTTTGCAAATTTTTCTTAAAAATTAAAAAAATTACAAAAAAAATTTTAAATAAGCCCCCTAATGGTCGAAAAAAAAAAAAAAAACTTTTTAAAAAAATATGCCAAACTACAGCAGACATAGGGTAATGCTGGGTTATAAACTATTTGAGTGGAATAACTACGCTTACATGCAGAAAATTTTTGAAGTTTGAAATTTGGGAAAATTTTTCACATTTTTTCCCCCATAATTTGATATTTTTTCACAAAAAAACAAATCATTTTTTTTGGGCCAAAAATTTTTTACTATCTTAACCCAATGTTTTCCAAAGAGAAAACAATCTCTAATCACCCCTGGGTAAAGGTTTAAAAATTTCAAAAATTATTCTTTAAAAAAGTGACACTGACAGAAATTTTAAAAATGGGTCTGTCAGAGAGGCCCAAAAAATGCCCCGGGGGTTTAAAGGGGTTTTAAAGGGGGTTTTTCCACCAAGTAAAAGTTGACGTGGGAACCCCAAAAAGGGTAATTTTAAAAAAATTTTCTAAAAATAATTAAAATTTCCAAAAATGAAAACTCTGAAGCTACAGCATTTCTCAAACCCCCCCCTAGTTTCCTCAAAAACTTCCCCTAGCACAACCAGGAGCTGACAGGCCGCGCTTGCGTGAAACACTCTTATCTGATGACAGGCCAAAAATTGAATGTGCTTTTAAGGGCCACCGGGTAGGACAGTGCAGTCTGAGGCTGTGTCTTGCTGTATGAGAAATCCACTCTTGTAATGTTATTATTCACATAAGTTTTGAGTAGCTCCCTTGATTCCTCACTCCTCACTCACCCCTCCTCTCTTTACTGGCAGTTCATGTATCAGCATGATTTGTATATATTCCTTGCTCCGTGCTGATAAGAGGTATGTAACTGGCGTCTTGGCAAATCCCCTTTAAGCTGTATGACTTGGGTCAAATGTTTTGGATATTCTTCTACAAGCTTCTGACAGTATGCTTCGGAAGACGCATTTCTGCCCAAGCTTTAACTTCTTGGCTGATGTCTTGAGATGTTGCTTCAGTATTGCCATATAATCTTCTTTCCTCATGATGACATCGATTTTGTGAAGTGCCCCAGTCCGTCCTGCAGCAAAACAACCACACAACATAATGCTGCCACCCCCATATTTCACAGTTGGGATGGTGTTCTTCGGGTATGTTCACACGGCTTAATTCTGGAGCGTACAGTACGCCCCGCAATTAGGCCGGGTCTTCGGGAGTCGCGCTGATCGGCGCGTACTCCCGCGACGGAGGGGGGCCTGCAGCCCGCCGGCCCCATAGACATTCATTACTCACGGCGCTTTCATGTCACTTAGGAGGCGTAATCCATAGTTCTCTATGAGAACTATGGATTACCGTAATGATTGGGGCGCATTTTGCTCATATTAGAGTGCAGTACGCTCGCAACACGTTGCGAAATGCACCCCAAAATAAGCCATGTGAACATACCCTTAGGCTTCCAAGCTTCTCCCTTTTTCCTCCAAACATAACGATGGTTATTATAGCCAAACAGTTAAATTTTAGTTTCGTTAGACCATAAGACATGTCTCCAAAAATGTAGGTCTTTGTTCCTGTGTGCATTTACAAACATTAATCTTGCTTTTATATGTTTCTTTTGGAGTAAGGGTTTTTTCCTGGCAGAATGTCCTTTCAGCCCATGCTGATACAGTTCTCGTTTCACTGTGGATAATGACACAATCTTACCAGCTTCCGCCAGCATCATCACAAGGTCTTTTGCTTTTGTTTTTGGGTTGATATGCACATGTCGGCCAAAGCACGTTCATCTCTGAGACACAGAACCCATCTCCTTCCTGAGCGTATGGTGGCTGGTCATTACATCTTGTTTGTACTTGCGTATAATTGTTTGTACAGATGAACGAGGCACCTTCAGGTGTCTGGAAATTGTACCCAAGGATGATCCTGATATATTGGCTGATTTCTTTAGACTTTTCCATGATGTTTAACACAGAAGCAGTGTGCTTCTGGTGTGTATTAAAATACATTCACAGGTATTAACTCAGATTTTGCCAATAAACCTATCAGAAGCTTTCAAAGACATGACATCACCAAATTGTTTAAAGACATAGTAATCCTAGTGTATGTAAACTTTTGACTTTGCAGAAAGTAATAAAAATGCCTTATAAATTCTCTCTCTCATTATTCTGGTATTTGGCAAGTATAAATAATTTTGGTAATCCTAATTGACCTAAAACGGGTAAGGTTTATTATGATTTCATGTCAGATAGTGAGAAAAACATGCATATGTGTCTTTTTATATAGTGTATGTAAACTTCTGGTTTTCAACTGTATATATAAATTTGACATTTTTAAGGTTCAAACACTTCTGCGTGCAAGACAGATATTTATACAACATAATAGTTTATTACTAGTGTCTACTTTATGTTGGCAGAATTTTTATAAACATCTTTATTTTTTACATCATTAGGGGTTTATAAATTTAGTAGCAATTTTATTTCACATTTTAAAGAAAATGTGCAACAATTTTTTTTAGGGACCAGTCTAGTTCTGATGTGGCTTTGAGGGATCTGTATGTTAAACATCCCCATAAATAAAGCAGAGTGGATGTGGAATTTCCAAAGTTCACTTTTTTTTAACAAATATTCAGTTTAATCCATTATTTACTGGAACACAGTAGATTTTACCATGGAGATGCAACTCAATATTGATTCCCCCCATTCTGCTGTTTTTAGAGATATTCTATATGTGGTCCTAGTGCACTATTTGACTCAACCGCAAACCACAGAATAGGAGGAGCACCTACAGGATTTTTTTTGGGCATCAAGGCACCCTAAGGCACGAAAACCTAATAAACACCCCTAAAAAGACCTCCTTTTGGAAACTACACCTCTTAATTAATACATTTAGGGATGGTGTAATGAGTATATGGTGGCTTACAATTTTTTTTCCACTAAGGCCGTGTTCACACGGCTTATTCAAGCCGTAATTGCGAGCCGGATTGCGCTCGCAATTCCGGCTTGAATAAGGGGCGGGTGCGGGTGCGCTGCCCGCCGGCCCCATAGATTTGCATTATCCACGGCGCGTATTGCGCCTGGATAATGTGCAAGTGACTTTCTCCGCGCCCGGCGGATTCGCCGAGCGGGAAGGAGCGACGGAATCCACTGTTCTCTATGAGAACTGTGGATTACCTTAATTAATGCGACGGATTGGGGGGCGGTACTGCAGCGCAAAGCCGGCGTGCAGTACGGCGCCAATCCGCGGCGAAATAAGCCGTGTGAACGGCCCCTAAGGGTTCATCCACACGGCAAGGTTTTTGTTTGGATTTGAAAAAAATCTGAAAACCAACTGTCAACCTTCCACATTGAATGGATTTTCTACCAGACGTTTATTTTTACACTGCCGGCATTCTGAAAAACGTAGAACAAACTCACTCTTCCACCCAGATTTCGGACAGAATATGTGCATTTAAATGGTTGAGGGGGATGGGCGAATCTGCAAACCACGGACAGAACCAGCCCCCAAAACAATCCTAAAGACGACAAAATACCAGTATTTTGTCGCTACCGTGTGAACGTATCCTAACATGCTGTTCTTACTGAAAAATATTTAATTTTTACAAGGAATCCTGAAAAAAAGCACCCCAAAATTTGTTATTGGCTTTAAATTTCTTGATGACACTGCGCACGGTAGACACAGGAACATTCAGGTCTTTGGAGATGGACTTGTAGCCTTGAGATTGCTCATGCTTCCTCACAATTTGGATTCTCAAGTCCTCAGACAGTTCTCTGGTCTTCTTTCTTTTCTCCATGCTCAATATGGTCCACACAAGGACACAGGACAGAGGTGGAGTCAACTTTAATCCATGTCAACTGGCTGCAAGTGTGATTTAGTTATTGCCAACACCTGTTAGGTGCCACAGGTAAGTTACAGGTGCTGTTAATTACACAAATTAGAGAAGCATCACATGATTTTTCAAACAGTGCCAATACTTTTGTCCACCCCCTTTGTTATGTTTGGTGTGGAATTACATCCAATTTGCCTTTATGACAATTCTTTTTGTGGTTTTCCATTGAATACAAAATAAATGAAGATAATAATACCAAAGAATTTGTGATTGCAATCATTTTCAGGAAGAAATCTGACAGAATTGTAGGGGTGCCAATACTTTTGGCCACCACTGTAAAAATGGTCAAAGAGGACATAAGAATTTTTTGGAACCGCATTCTTGCTACTATGGAATATATGAAAAAATTTAAGGTTCATAGTGAACATTTTTGATCAAAAATGTAAATGCCCACCTACCAGGGCAAGGTGACCCCAATTCAGGTGGGAACCTACAGTACATGCTACCTCTCTTGGTGTCTGTTCAGACCTCCACATTTCAGGGTTAGAAGGTTCCAGCTATAAACCTGATCTGATTAAAAAGCAGGTGCAGATGGGTGGAGTGGATAAACCAAGCTGGGGACTACCACTTCCCCATACAAACAGTCAAAAAACTAAATCTGGTTAGCACATCTCACATTTACGAGATAGAAATATTCTGGGACAAGGCATTTTGGCACCCTAAGCAAATGACTCCCTCCCCTAAGAAACACTCAAATCCCTGGTCCTGAATTGACATACGGTGCCTTCAGTTGTGCCCGCGCCAGCAAGGTGAAATGGGGAAAAAGACACAAGTACGCCACTTTTTTATCCTTATTGTCAGTACAATTCTGCTGTTTTTTTATTTGCTTTTCATTGCCATTTTCTGAGACCAATAACTTTTTTTATATTTCCTTCTTTTTTTGGGGAGGCAAATCGACAAAAAAATCCAGAAACACAAATTTGGTGCTGGGTATTATTTTATGGTATTTCTGTGCTGGATATATAAGGCTATATGTTAATAGACCAGACTTTTATAGACACACAATGTGGATTATTTTTTTAATTTTTTTTTTCTTTGTTTTAAACTTTTGTTTTTTTTTTACACTTTTCATTGTATCCCCCCTGTAGTACTTAATCATTAGGGGGCGGCAAGACTTGTACACCATTCTGCAATACAGTGGTCCCTCAAATTGCAATGGCCTCGGTAAACAACAATTTCAATATGCAATGGTCTTTTCAAGGAAATTGAATCTTGAAATGTCACAGACACTGCTCATCTGAGGTTCATGTGATCAGTGATGATCCAGCCAATTATCATGAACATTTCACAAGTAAAACCTCTGTATTAGTGCAGTGAGTTGAGTAGCACCTCTCTACAGTACAGTGCGATATTACATGTTCTGTACTGTTCTTTACATGTACCAGGATGAGCAGCTCCCTTGGGCACCATGTGAGGGCCTGGTACATTGTGTATAAAGTACATAACCCAAAGAAGCTCCTATCCTCATAATAGAAAGTGATTTCCAGCAGCTCTTTCTGCGGTTATATGTAAGAACTATTTATACCCAGGACTGTATTCAGAACAAGGGGGCATCCTCTACGTCTTGAGGAAAGAACGTTTCTATATAAACATAGAAAAGGATTGTTTACTGTTAGAGCAGTGAGACTGTGGAACTCTCTGCCAGTGGCACTTGTCATGGTGAATTCATTAAGGTTATGTCTACACAGCTTAGGTTTCCCGTCGAATTTTTGGCAGTTTTAGTATTTTGAAACTGCTGAAAATCCGACAGAAAAAAGTCTACATAGGCAATAATTCAAAAAGAAATTTTTGCATATGTTAAAAACCTGCCCAAAAACCGTGCAAAAGACCAGATCAAAAATCTCAACAAAGAAACAAAAAACACCCAAAAAACTTGTTGGAAACACAGCTGCTTTGAACCAGAACTGACAAAATACTCAGGTTCAAAGCAGTTTTGGCTTTCGACAATTTTTTTGTCCTATGCTGTGTAGATCTAGCCTAACAGAGTTCAAAAAGGGTCTGGATGCATTTCTAGAGCGTAATAGTATAACAAGTTATAAAGATTAGGGTCCTGGAGAAGGGTCGTTGATCCAGGGATTATTCGAATTCCCAGATTGGAGTCGGGAAGGAATTTTTTTTCCCTAAAATGAGGACAATTGACTTCTACCTCATCAGGGGTTTTTTTCTTCCTCTGATTCAACACTATAGCACAATAGGCTGAACTGGATGGACGTCTGTCTTTTTTTGGCCTTACAAACTATGTTACTATGGCTTGCTTTATCTGTATTAGTTATCTGCTTCATTTTCCTTCAATCTAATTGCATTATTTTGGGATCACATTTGGGGTTTCAGAACCGATGAGCAGTTTTCCATAGTTATGGTTTCAATATAAATGGAGGTACTGGTACCAATTCATAGTGTATGTTGAGGGATCATGGTCCTAATGAATTGCAGAGTAGTGCTATAACAACTCCCCTCCTATACCTGGTCTTAGGCAGGGCTTTACTAGGAGAAGAGAGATGGCTTGATTTGGGGCCTTATTAGCTTCTCTGCTGCCATGACTGAAATCACAGGAGAGCCAATCGGCAGGCGAGAGGCAGTGCCCTCACTGTATAAAATGCCCTGGTCACATTAACTGCGGCATCTAAGTAGTTAAATGGCTACAGAAGATAAGAGTGGTGCCGCACACCATGGAGGTTATTTTGGGTGCTCAGTGGAAAGTCGAAGGCTGTATTCCAATCTATAGAGAATCCACGGCACTCCTCTTGTAGTAGTAGCAAATTGAATTTATTAGGTCACATAATACAAGATATTATCAGCTCTCCATTTATATGCAATACGCAGAAATGTCGTGTAGATACTCCCACAATCCAGTCTGACGTTTCGGCCAGGTAGAAGCCAGGTCTGTAGCTATAGCAACCAGCACTGGTGGCCTATCATGAGAGATTGAACAGGTCTGTAGCTATAGCGACCTGAGGTGCCGATGCAGCCCATACAAGAGGAGATATCTCAGAATAGGTAGGATACTTTTAATGGACATATATTGCAAGGCGAGTTGTTTTTGCAAGATCTTAAACATAAAAAGCAATCCTTGTAGTGAGACAACCTTTTAAAGCCTGGACCCGGTGTGTGTGGAGCAGGATCCGCTCCCTTACTGATAGGCAGAGGTATGCACACTAGGTGGTCACCTACCCGTCCCTCCAGCCTTGCGCCTTTATTTAGGGGTCACAACGAGAAGTGTCTCCCCTATGTACTGACTATAGGGGCTCTGGACATGCACATACACTTTACAGCACGCTATGTATGCTGTGAAAACCCATAGGGACCACCTCCAGCTCACTACACATAAGTGCATGGACAGTATCTCTTCTGAACCAGCGCATGTTTACTACGTCACATAATGCGACATTCAAGACGTAACCAATCAATAGCCGGTGAGCTCAATCTATCCCGTCTATAAACATAACATTGACGCCAGCTTCACCCTCAAGTATTGGTACAGTCTGGTTACCTGCCAAACACGCCGGGACGTGTATTTGAATACGTTGTGTCCCAGGTCGTGAGTTTCCACCAGCAGATAAGGGGTGTACAGGGCGGTGCAGCTGCCCAGGCAAGAGCAAGCGATGCCAGCATCATCGATCATTTTCTGAGTGTGGCCGGCTAAGCCTCAGCGGCAGCCAGAGCCTGCTAAGGTCTGTGGAGCACCCACATCCAGTAACTGTCCGCCCCGCTGCTGCTGCTCGCCTCCATGGCCCAATAACCATGACGGACTACGCCGAGGAGCAGCGCAATGAGCTGGAGGCTCTGGAGTCCATCTATGCCGACTCCTTCACGGGTGAGCGGGCAGGGGCCGTCAGCTAGTGGGCTAAGGCTAGCACCCTGTGCTGCTGCACTGTCACTAAGTCCAAACTGGTGGCCTGGGAAGTTTCTGCAGACAGCTTGTCATCCATCAGTACTGGAATGGATCACATCCAGGAGCGTTTACAGAACGCATAGTGTGTACACGTACTTACATACCGCCTGGCTGATCAATCAGCTGTGCTACAGATATGAATGGTGATGCCAATTGTAACCATGATCCAGGCTGAGTAGTGGATGTGTCACCTGGCTGATCATATCCCTGTGGGAGGTACTGGCATGGAATATGTGCCAGAGGCCCCTGCCACCACTGCTGAGTCTCCTCTGGGTGGGAAGAAGTGGCCCAGGAGCTGCTGACATGTGATCTCCCCTAATGCCTCATATTCAAGATATTTTCACCAGAAAACATGTCAATACATGTCTAAATCTGCCCAATTATTAGTATATTATGATCAGATAGGTGTTAGTAAGCGTTGTGCACATTGTAGCTGCCATGCTAAGAATATATGGACAGTGCTCCCTCAACATACAATATTCATTGGTTTGGGGATGATTGATGTAAGTATGGTAGGAGCCATTACTCTGTGGAAAACCGCTAATTGGTTCTGAAAGCCACAACAATGTTGCCAACAAAAATGCAAAAAAAAGGGATAAAAAATTGTAAGCAGATAACTAATCCAGATGAAGCGCACACTTCCATATACCATCAGGAACATCCGCTGGAAAGCTTTTTCTACGTTGGGGACAGGAGCTTCTCTAGGTCATGTGCTTTATACTCCATGTACCAGAAAAAAAATGGGTCCCTCATCTGGTGCCCAAAGGAGCCGCTCATCCTGCCACATGTAAAAAAACATTACAGGACATGTACAGGGGCGCTACTAGACTGCTGATCACTGCATTCACTTCACTAATACAGGGGTTTTAGAAGTAAAAGGTTCATGACAATTGGCTGGATTAGTGTCCTTGTATCTTGAAACCACACTAATCATACAATTCCCCAGAAAAGACCATTGCATGGTGAAAATATTGCATCCTGAAGGACCACTGTATCTTCATTTAAACTGTTGTCCATTTTGTTTTCTTGCAGTTTTCTCTACATCCCCATCAAGTTTCTCCATCACTGTGTCATCAGAAGCCGGAGAAGAAGAAGAAAGTATGTATCTAGTGCTCTTGTGTTTACACTCTTCAGTTTTGTACACAATAAAGTTGTGGAAAGGTTGTTATGAAGTTTTAACCACTTTTTACATGCTTCTGATGACAACACTTCCTCTGTGGTACTGAAGGGGTTTTCCATTTTTACAAAATGCTAGTCAAGCTCCGTTTCAGTGTCGCCACCAGTCTGGATGCACCCTCTGATGTCACAATCGCTGCTCACACGACACTGCAGTCATTCACAGGCCTCGGCCGTCACGTCCCGTGTATTCAGAATGAGACCACTGTGGACTGAGAATAACTGCAGTGTCACATGAGCAATGAACATGGGCTCATCACCTGAGAGCAACAAAGGCATTAGAAAAGGATTGGTTTAAAGGGGTGTCCAGTTTATGTAAAAATTAAATACTAAGGTACTGCGGCACCAATAAAATAAAAAAAAACCTCACTTATTCTCCCCTCCGCTCCAGTGCTGGCATCACCACTGATCAAGTGTCACTGCCATACACACACACACACACACACAACACACACACATACACACACACACACATACACACACACCACACATATATATATATATATATATATATATATATATATATATATATATTCCGAACAGTGGCACATGAACGCTGCAGCCAATCAGTGACTACAGCTTTGAGGCCCTATTCAGAAGAAGATAGGAAGAAAAGCGAAGAGTTTACTGAGCCTGTACTGGAACAGAGGTGAGGTGGAAGGTGAGTATAGTTTTTTTTTTTTTTTTTATAATTTTATTTGGCAGCAGTACCTTAGGGGTTCTCTAGGACTATATTTTTTAATTGCTATAGGGCTCACAACTGTATTATATTGAAATCTGTAATTCATACTTCTTAAAAATTAATTGTTCCAAAGTGCAGAACCAGGCAAAGAGCCCTGTCTTCCCTTCCCCTCTACCTTTTGCAAACCATGTGACCTTTATTGCTCATATGGTTTTGCTGAAGCCAAGCTCAGCTCTAGAACACTCGCCTGTAGTGGAAGTGACCTGAACAGAGAGAGAGCTGGCTACTCTGTAATGAGGGCATTCTCACCTGCTAGCTTTTAGTTTAAAAGTGAATAGAAGCCAGCAAGAGTAATTAGAGGTAAACAAACGGTTCACCCTCCCCTGTAAGTCCTTCTGTCAGACAGCAGTACGAAGTTGGGGGGTTATGTACTGCTGTCATGATGATTGCATTCCCGTTGGGAGCTCAGTAAACTGTTTACGTAGTGATACGTGCATCCCAGCACAAAGGTGCAGTCATCATTTTCATGATTGCAAGTACAGAGCTGGGAGGATTACACACTAATGTCAGCACATAGACCATAGCAGTGATAACTGTGGAGGGAAGTCCTAGATTGCAATGCAGCCTGGGAGTTGTTGGAAAGAGATGCTGAAGAACTACGGACACTCCCACAAGAAGGAAGTTTTACTGAAAAAAGTGGATTTTATGTTAGATGAATAAGGAGGAAAAAGAAACACATAAAGTAGTTGAAAATCTTCACTTTTCTATATCAGTGCTGTTTATAATGTCCTATGAAATCTTTAATCTCCTGGATAACCTCTTTAAAGGGAACCTCACGGCTACTTTATGCTTTCCGAATGACGGGCAGCATGAAGTAGCTGCATGTTATCCAGTCCCAATCTTGTGGGTTTCACCCCGAAAGGCTGTGGCATTCCCAGGTAAAACATCCAGTGAAGTTGGGCTGTCCCCGGGAGAGAGGAGTCCGATGTGCGTCTTCATCCCGCCCCCTCAGCTTAACTGACAGCTGTCTATAGTGAGTGAGCTGTCAGTTAAGCTGAGAGGGCGGGGCCCGTACCTGGCCCAATTTCACTGGATATTTTACCTGGGAATGCTGCAGCGTTTCGGGGTAGAACACACAGGGTTAGGATCGTGTAACTTGCAGCTGTTTCATGCTGTCCATCGTTTGGGCAGCGTAAAGTAGCTGACCGGTTCCCATTAATTTTTAAGTAAACTGGACAACCCCTTTAAAGGTGTGTGTGTGTTTTTTTTTTTTTTTGTTTTTTTGTTTTTTTTTTTTGTTTTTTCTTTCAATTTCATAACCTCCCCTAAACTGGCTGCTAAGCATTTTGTAAACCTAACCCGATAACTTCACACAAGGTGTCCATGACAACAATTAATAAAAAACAACACATATAGGTTTTCAACCTGCATATACTTTAATTTAAATTGATGTGTTTGCATTTCAAGACAGGGACAAATTTTTTTCACTACCAAGATTTTCTAATTGTAATCATCCTTCTTCAGAAAATGTAAACCCTGGCTTAAATAAGACGTAAATTTAAATCCTCCGCCACTAAAAGCAATATCCATTACACACAGATACAGACTGAATAGGAGTCAGGATATTCTTTATCCCAAATATCAGCCTGGTGTAAATCATTGTCAGTACTTCTATTCTGACTCTACCTAAATGGAGCACTTACCTGACACAGGCCACCTCGTTCTCCATCCTGTCTCTTGTTGGTCCTATTAAGGCCCTATAGAGAGGCACTGTCCAGGTAGTAGTGATAAAACACAAGTATTAGATTGTATCCAATCCACAGTAATAGGTGTAATTTCGATTATCCAATTATGAAAGTGTGGCAGAAAAGCGCCAGTGTTTTATTATTCCTGGCATCTACTGCAATGACATGATGCTTATGGAATATCTCTGACATGATCCTGAATACAAGAGCATACATGATGGATTTGACTTGGCTGTCAGTATTATCATATTGCTGTTTTAGCTATTTTTCCAGCTTTTTACTGTTTTTGTGTAGTGACATTCCTATTGTTACCTGCTGATCTTTGCCTATTATAAGAGAAGCCTGTTGGAAAAGTGAGGGAAAGGGAATATTGTACAGACCTGGTATAAGTCGCTCAGCATTATCTCCTTTCTTGCCCAGTTTTATATTGATGCTCTGTACCTCGTGATCTAGTTCTTTTGTCCCACTTTAATAATTTGATAATCTAATACATGCAAATTATTGAGAATGTTTCATTACTGTTAGATAATATTTGTGTTATTACTCATTACTATAAATTTCTTTATGATAGTCCCATAGGGCCTTATAAGGGCCAGCAAAGTACAGGGTGGAGAATGGGGTTGCCCCAGGGTCGAGATCCATAAGGCAAGCATTGACGGCAATTTACTCCAGGCTAATATTTGGAGTGAAGAATATCCTGAATTCTATTCGGTCTGTATCCGTGGTAATATATTTTGTTTTTAGTGATGCACAATTTTAAGTTAAATCTTATTTATGCCGGGTTTACTTTTTCTGAAGATGATTTACTTGAGGTTTGTGCTATATTTAGTAGTTGCTCTAATCAACAGAAATCCGAATTGGTTAACTGATTATGCATGTAAGTGAAGATCTGTCGTTTTCGCAGTGAGCTTTAGTAAAGGCTCCCGGGTGAACAAGATGGAACCTAGCAAAGGGTCCCTTGTGTTCCTGGAACTGTGCAGCTGAAAGGTGTTAAATGAAGTCTTTACTCCCCAGTATTTATGCGGAGTGTAAAAATATAAACCCTGTAGCTGAGTTGTGATGTTACAATAGACCGTGTTTTACAGATGTAGAGGTAACTCTGAAGTTTACTTATGTGGCATCCTATCCAGATGAAGCTCCTCTCTATGAAATTGTGTCCCAGGAGAACCTTGAAGATAGTGATGCTTCTGTTGTATTGGCCTTATTAGAGGAGCAGGTAAGTCCTACACTTTGCCATATTTGTGTAGACCCCATCTACAGTGCCAAATTACACCCAGTGTACGGGACTAAAGGAGTGGTACTGTGCAGTGCCTATATATAGAGAAAGATACTGAGATTTACACCCAGCATACAGGACTAAAGAAATGGTACTGTGCAGTGCCTATATATAGAGAAAGATACTGAGATTTACACCCAGCATACAGAACTAAAGAAATGGTACTGTGCAGTGCCTATATATAGAGATAGATACTGAGAATTACACCCAGCATACAGGACTAAAGAAGTGGTACTGTGCAGTGCTTATATATGCAAATACTGAGAATTACACCCTGCATACAGGAACAGAGAGGTGGTGCTGTGCAGTGTTCATTAATACACAATCTGCTTCCTTTTTTGTATAACCTCAATCATACATGATCAGAGAAATGGTATTGTGTAGTGTCCATGTATCGAGAAAAAAAAATCAGATACGGAGAATAAAGGACATATTTTCTCTGTATATAGAATAAGAATATATACTGAGAATTACCACCAGCATAGTGTGGAAGTGGCATTGTGCACTCTCCATGTATACAGAATAGAAGCAGTTACTGAGTGTTACCTCTAGCTTGCAAGACTAGAGAGATGATAGCATGCAGTGTCTGTGTATAAAGAGTAAAATCAGAGACTGATGTTGCCTCCAGCATGTAGGATGACGGAAGTGAAAATGTTCAGTGTCTATGTATACAGGATAAGAGCAAATACGAAGACTAAAGAGAAGATTGTGTGTAATGTCTGTGTATACAGAGTAAGAGCAAACTTGTTGTTATCCCCAGCACACAGGATGGAGAAAGTAGTACTGTGCAGCGTCCATCTACACTGTGCAGATTCATATCTATATTTGTTCATGCACCACATCTATTCAGACAAATAGCAGTAAAATGTGTTTAAATGTATTACGGTGTTCATATTTTTTGGCAGAGCAAAAGTAGCAAAAAGGAGACCACATTTGATCACTTGAAGGTTGTGACTTTGCTGTGAAAAACATCTTAATACCTTTTTTCTGCTATTCTAACTTATGTGTAGTGTTTGAGTGAGCCCTAACATAATTAGGGTTGGTGCTGAGAATTATACCCGGGACACACACTTATATACTCCTTTCATAGTCATCTTTTGCTGTGTGTAGGCTTTCCTCCACACTTAAGAAACCTGCAGATCAGCTATGTGACCTTATTTCTGAAGGACCTTCAATGAGGTTGTTCAGCAAGCAAAAATTATTTAATGAGCCAAGTATGAGTAAAAAAAAAAAAAAAAAAATAGAAAAAAATGGTATACTTCCCTATAGGTCCCTCACCCACTACTGCTTCAGAGTTTCCCGGTGATCCACTACTACTCCTTCCAGGTTCTTGTCCCAACATAGAGGAGCGAATTTTAGTCTGTTCACTAACAATGGAGCGCGTGTCAGGACAAGAACCCAGAACTTAAGAGAAGTGGATCACTGGGGAGGTCCAGAGCAGCAGCTGCGGGTGACCTGTGGGTAAGAATAACTTTTTTTTTTTCTTTTTTTTTTCTTTTTAGTATTTCAACCCACTTTGGCCCGAGTGTATATATATATATTTTTTGCTGGACAACCCATTTTAGCCCTCTCATGCATACAGCTGTTCCCACTGAATATTAGTATTATTGTGGTTTTTGTCATGGTTTGTGGCTAGAAACTTGAAAACACAGAATGTACAATACTTCCCATACCGAAAAACAGGCTGGGCTAAATGCTAAATTGCTGAACCCCGCAGTCCTGCCCGAAATGAGATCGACTTGCCTCATGAATAGCGTGTCCTTAGAATCAATATCCGTCATCTGTTCTCCTCTATAGGCCTCCTAGGTCAAATCTTATACCTGTGACATAGAATATTCAAGACCAGCGAGGGGTACACTTGCAATTCTGTCTCAATGCTGCTGTTATCTTATTTTGTCATGATTTATGGGGTTTGTGTGTATATATACACACACTGATGTTTTTTGTAAATTTTAATCAAATTGATTGACTCAAATCTTTTGTAGACTCAGGAGAACCTGGGGATGGTGATGATTTTCACTTTAGTGTCCGCTGTCCAAGATAAACTAAATGAAATTGTTGACCAAATAAAAAACAGGAGAGAAGAGGAAAAATTAGAAAAGGAAAGAGAGGTGGAAGAAGCAGAAAAGGTAAGTTACTATTCATGTAGATAATCAAGAGGAGTACAGAGAGGCCCAAATGATTAAACTATAACTCTTATTAACATAATATTTAGAAGAATATATTAACTTGCAAAATACTACTGTGTTTTTCCAAAAATAAGCTCTACCCCAAAAATAAGCCCTAGCCTGATTTTCACAGATTCTTGAAGTTGGCGCTGAATATAAGCCCTACTCCAAAAATCAGCCCTAGTTAGTCAACACCTCCTGAGTGATGTCACCCGGTGCCTGCTTCCTGGGCAGTGACGTTACCGAGCCCCGTAACATTATACTTTAGGTTTTGTGGAAACCTTCAGTGTTCTCAGGCTTAAAGAGAACCTGTCACATAGTTTATGCCCCCCTTGCTGAAGACAGAACAAGGTAGTGTCAGACCTGCTGTTTCCAGCGCTGTGCCCCTTATTCTGTAAGGTGCAGCAGTTTTCATATTTTTAATGCTCAAATCTGCAGTTTTCAGCCAGAAGAGTCATTCGAAGAGTCCTCAGAGTCAGTTTTTTTCATGCCCCACCCACCTCAACTGACAAACCTATTACTTTGAATAGGTAGAAACATGTGAATAACTCAGTGGGCGGAGCTAGCCTTTGGTGGATGGAGCTAACACCTACTCATGAATAAGATTTAAGGGGTAAATGCTCTAAAACTGCTGCATCTTACAGAATAAGGGACACAGCGCTGGAAACAGCAGGTCTGTCACTAGCTTGTGCTGCCCTCAGCAAGGGGGGCACAACCTATGTGACAGGTTCCCTTTAAGGATCGGAGATGTCAGTCACATGACTCGCAGGTCCTTCGACCCAGGCCAGAGAGTGCTATGTGTAAGTGAAAGTTCAATGATTACACACACACACATACCTCCTAACTTTTAGAGATTTCAAAGAGGGACACATCAGGCCATGCCTCTAACCACGCCCAAGCACATGACATCACACCAAGACATGCCTCTAACCTATAGACAACAAAGTGAGTTGTAAACCTAGACCGTTTTCATATATGTGGCCCTATATGTCCCATGCAGTGTCTGCACCCATCGTGTTGACAAAATAAGCCCTAGTCTTTTTTTTGGAAATTAAAATAATATAAGACCCTGTCTTATTTTTGGAAAAACACGGTACCAAAAAGTGTCAAATGTGCCTATCCTAATGGCCAAACTTCACAATAATAGGTAACATGGGAAGGCGAGATACAATTACTCACACTTCAAGGCACACTTCAACAAAATCTGTACTTGCCCTGATGACCTAAATATGGGATAACTGCCCCATTAAGGATGACCCCATACGGATACCTCCATTATATTGAAAGTACTTTACAACCTCCTTATGTCACACATAATTAATTAATGGACATATGGATCAGAAAGACTGTCCTAACCTGTCTGTCTTTCTTCCCTCCTCACCCCCCCAAAAAAATAACCACTGTAGATCTCCTCAGGGGACATTAAGGGAAACCGTTGTAAAGGGTAGTTGCAAAATTCTTCAGAACCAAAAATCCTAGATCAGGACAATGGGCATCCAGCAAGGTAGGATAAAGTTGTATTTGCTTCGTAAATTCACATACGGAGGGTAAATAGCTTTGTGTCCCGCTTACGGGTTTTTTCAGACTACTTGAGTCCTTGTTCAGTTTTTTTTTTTTTTTTTTTTTGCGGGACACAAAAACATAGTAGAATACGTTTTTCTGAACCTAAAAAAAAGTTTATGGAAGTAAAGCGTGTCGACCATACTCAAAAAGGATGCTCTTTTGACTTCCTGTTTCACCATTATATTCTATGGATATGTTACTATACTGTGTTTGGTTATCAAAACGTATATGTTTGCTAACCAATGGCTTTCTTGGCCATCTCAGTCTCCTGACCTCAATATCATTGAGCCACTATCATTGAAGCTTTTTGCCAAGAATGGGCAGCTTTACCATCTGAGAAAATAAAAAGCCTCATCCACAACTACCACAAAAGACTTCAAGCTGTCATTGATGTTAGAGGGGGCAATACATGGTATTAAGAACTAGGGTATGTAAACTTTTGATCAGGGTCATTTGGATGTTTTTTGGTTGTCATTATGATTATGAAAACACAGTAGTTTGACAATAAATGGCTTCACCCAACCACTAAGCATGATATGGAAAAAAAAGCTTCTGTGTTATCATTCATATTCTCTGAAAAAAGAAAGCAAAGATTCTGTCGGGGTATGTAAACTTTTGAGCACAACTGTATGTGCTGTAGGAGAGAAAACCAGATGAAAAGCGCACCCCTAGTGTAGCAACTTCCAATAAATTGCTATAAACAGGTGTAGTGGTTGCTGACCTGGCAAGGTTGTGCCTCCGGTGGCACAACACACCGCAGTACATATCAATATATATCCCTTTGGTTTGAGGTGTCCGTCTGTATTCCAAATGGAGTTGGTCTGGAGTATGTCAAATGTTCTTTTATGTCAAATTTTGTGGAAACATTTCCTGTAACCCCTCCCACTTTTAGGTTTTTTAAAAAAATGCCTGCGAAACAAGCAGTTCTCATGAGTCTGAAGAAACCGGACAGGGGTCGCCGGTGAAACGCGTAGCTACTTTCCCCTTTTTAAAAAAAAAATATAAAAAATCCTATGTGGTTTTATTCCTATTTCTTCTCTTTAAATTGATCTTTTGATCATTTACTACATAGAGCTATTTAGCGTAAAATATTGTATTCCTAGTATCTGATGCCAGCTACCCACCACTGCATATTGTGTCCTCTCAGAAGGGTTATTTGTATATACAGTGCAGCTCTATAGCTTGACAGCAATAAATGGGAGAACTGTAAACTTTCTGTACTAAACCAAAGAAATGATGAATAAAATAGGGGTTATTCCAGACACTACAAATGTCTATGGCAATGAATGTATATTATCTGTTACATGCACAGGTTATTTTACCTTAACGAAATAGGATGTCACATAAATATATCTAGTATTAAGTTATGCACTTGGGGTCAGAAAAAAACTTTGCTATATTTATATTGACTTTAAGTGACTCATTGAGTCCTCGGGAAGAGCAGGTATCCGGTTGGAATATCCAGAAGGTTTCCCATTGAAGAATTAACCTTTTTATATCCTTCCTCCAACATGTAGAGCAAATCCAATGAATCTGAGAACTGTACACTCCCCTCCATGTTGTTGCCATATATAGTATGCTACAGGCGTGTCATGCTGATGCCGTATGTCGCCTAAATCTAACTAATTATGTTGGTGTAAAAAAAATAAAAAATTCTTTCTGCAAAAAAAACGAGCCCTCTGCCACTGAGGACATGTAAGCTGTAGCTAACAGCCTGCACCCGCTGTGTTTGAAGCAAGCTCAACTTGTGATCCTGCTCCATACCTTCTTCCCTACAGTATGATGTAAATGTACATCAAATGCTTAGAATGGGTTTCCTATCATTTCAACTTATCAGTTTGTCTATGGAACTGAACTAAAATAGCCAGTGGAGCAGCGGTGTGCTTACTTAAAGGGGTTTTGCCGCAAAATTATTTCACACCTGCTACAGCTTTCTGTGCTCAAAAGGGGGCGTGTGTGATTTGTTTGTCTGTATATCATGTGACCCTGCAGGCTGACATCACCATGCCTTTCCCCATAGTGTGCTCACTCTTGTCAAACAAAGGTCTATTTATGTAAAAGGCTGTGAGTAGTTACAAAGTAGCTGAGTAGTTAGAGCTTCAAACTTAGGGGTCCTAGATTCAAATCACTGCTGGAGCCAAATGTTTTTGTTTTTTTCACTACACATACCTGATTGAAGTTTCTCTTTTTATTTATTTGCACTGTTTGACTAATTACTAAGGAGTACAGAGGATGGGAGTAGAATGACAGCACCTGGGATTGAACACTCGCTCAGCAGTGAGTGTATGTGATTACTAGGCAGGCAAGAGACTGACAGTAGCTGCCTGAGAGGAGAGGTGATGTCTGAGCATGTGCAGCCAGGGCTGAGGAGCTCTCATCACTGGTCATATCCCCTGGAGAGAAGTTGTACACTATGAATCCCTAAGGGAGCAGCTAAAACAAAAATGCTACAGAACTTTTAATAATGAATATGTTGGATTTGCAAGCTTCACAAGTCAATATTACTTTGTGGCAAAACCCCTTTAACTACCACGAAAGTAGAATAGAGGACACCGACCCCACATTCTGGCAGGAAGTAGGGGTCCCAGGAGTCTGACCCCTATGGGTCAGAAATGATTTGCCTATCCATAGGTTGTGATTGTAGGAAAGCCGTTTTCCCATGATGTTCAGCTTATCCAAGTACACAGCTCTATTTATCTGTAACAAACTTTCTTTAGAAACGTTTCCATGGAACTCCTGTCACAATTGAAAACTTCCTTACTTGGAAAGCCAAATTTGACGCCGACATGGCAGAAATGAGGAAGAAAAGACAAAAAGAAGAGGAGCAAGCGGGAAAAAGTAAATTAACCGGTAAGTCACTTGTTACTCGCGTTGTGTTCATGCCTCGTAACGGTCATTTGTTTCATTACAGACGAACTATGAGCTGCTGCAGTGGACAACAAGATTTAAGTTTTAGGTGGATTTTTTTCTTCATAGGCCTCGTTCACACGGCTTATTTGGCCGCTGATTGGAGCCGTACTACAAGCCGTATTTGCGCTGCAGTACGGCTCCAATCCGTTCCAGTCATTACGGTAATCCACAGTTCTCATAGAGAACTATGGATTCCGTCTCTTCTCCCAGCTCGGCGAATCCGCCGCGGGGGGAGAAAGTGACATGCACATTATTTACGACGTGTACGTGCCGTGAATAATGAATGTCTATGGGGCTGGCGAGCTGCCGGCCCCGCCCCACCCCCGCAATAAGCTGTGTGAACCTTGCCTTAAAGGTATGTTCACACAGTGTGTTGGATCTGATTTAGGATCCAAAAAACGCATCCAAAAGCGCTAAGTAAATCGCATCCAACACACAGGTGCGTATTTGGATGCGTTTTGGTTGCAGCAGGATCGCACACTGTAGTTTTAAATAGGGCGCCTGCTGCATCAAACGGATCAAGAATTGACATGTCAATTCTTTGAACGAATCCGAAAGACGCAAGTAAATACACATCGACTAACATGCGTCTGAACTCTGATGCTTGTTTTATCTTGAAAGCATTGTAATCACACTGCACATTGTTAGATGCGTCTTTTGGGTCTGTTTAGGGTCTGAAACATGGATCCAAACACGCATTCAAAAACGGATCCAACACGCCATGTGAACATACTCTTATACTTGTGCGTTCAGTAGTTGACCACAAGGGGATGCAATGGCTTGTATAGTATTCTGCAATAGTAATGTATTGCAGTACAGTGTACAATAATGGCTCTCCTATTACACTCTGCCTCAGGCTACCATAACAACTGGTCAGCACCCTGGGATCTTGTCATTTATTAGGAAGCATAGGCAGCACCGTTCTTCAACCACCTAGATAATGTGGTTGCGTTTACATTACCTACAACATCTAAGGGTTTAAAAGTTTAGGATTGGATGCTAGCATCATGTCCTGGCTGCAGCAAACAACTGTTACTTCATATAGAGCAGACTCTGCGATTGACACCCATATACAGAGTATGATGCTGACATTTCAGCCCTGTTTTTAGGGAGAAAATAGTGTGATTATTGGCAACAAAATATGGGTCATGTTTTATCATGTTCACAGACTTGCCGTCTACAGTGGAGAAAATAAATATTTGATACACTGGTGCTTTTCCCACCTACAATGAATGGAGAGGGCTGTCATTTTTTTATCGTAGGTACACTTCAACTGTGAGACAGAATTCAGAAAATCACATTGTATGATTTTTAAATAATTAATTTGCAGTTTATTGCATGAAATAAGTATTTGATCACCTACCAAACACCAAGAATTCTGGCTGTCAAAGACTTTTTTAAGGAGCCCTTCTACTCTGCACTCATTACCTGTATTAATTGCACTTGTTTGAACTTGTTACCTGTATAAAAGACAATCAGTCACAATCCAACCTCTCCACCATGGCCAAGACCAAACAGCTTTCTAAGTACACCACGGGCAAAATTGTAGACCTGGACAAGACTGAGATGGGCTACAGGACAATAGGCAAGCAACTTGGTAAGAAGGCAACAACTGTTGGTGCAATTATTAGAAAATGGAAGAAACACAAGATGACTGTCAATCTTCCTCATTCTGGGGCTTCATGCAAGATCTCGCTTTGAGGAGCAAGGCTATGTTTACACAGCGTATTTGCAGTCCATATTTCGGAGCCTAATTGTGCTGCAATACGCCCAAACTACGGACTGCAAATATGGTACTCCATAACTCTCATTAAGAGCTATGATTACCCAATGTTTTACCTGACGCTTATTACATGCCAGGAGAAAGGAGTGACATGTTATTCCTTCCCTGCACTTACGCCAGGGAAAGTTAGTCTATGGGAGATGGCACAGAGCATTTTATAAGTATACTCTGGCCAGGGCATACTTCTAAAACACCCAGCGTATTGCAATGCGTACAGTACGCGCTACACCGTGTGAACATACTCTAGAGATGATTGTGAGAAAGGTCTGGAATCGGCCCAGAACTACACAGGAAGACTTGGTCAATGACCTGAATAGAGCTGGGACCACAGTCTCAAAGATTACAGTTAGTAACACACTACCGTGTCATGGATTAAAATTCTGCAGGGCACACAAGGTCCCCCTGCTCACATCTGCACATGTCTGGGCCTACTTGAAGTCTGCCAGTGACCATCTGAATGATCCAGAGGAAGCATGGGAAACGGCTATGTGGTCAGATGTGAGCAAAATAGAACTTTTTGGTATCCCCTCCACTCACCGTGTTTGGATGAATACAACCCCAAGCACACTGTCCCACTGTGAAACATGGGGGTGGAAACATTATACTTTGGGGGTACTTTTCTGCAAAGAGCACAGGATGATTGCACCGTATCGAAGGGAGGATTGGTGGGGCCATGTATCGCGAGATTTTCGCCAACAACCTCCTTTCCTCAGTAAGAGCATTGAAGATGGGTCGTGGCTGCGTCTTGCAGCATGACAATCACCCAAAACACACAGCAAGGGCAACTAAGGAGTGGCTCTGTAAGAAGCATTTCAAGGTCCTAGTCAGATTCCAGACCTGAACCCAATTGAAAATCTTTGGAGGGAGCTGAATCTCAATGTAGCCCAGTGACAGCCCCCAAACCTAAAAGATGTGGAGAAGATCTGTATATAGGAGTGGGCTGAAATCCCTGCTGCAGTGTGTGCACACATGGTCAAGAACGACAGGAAACGTCTTACCTCTGCAATTGCAAACAGATTTCTGTACCAAATATTTTAGTTCTGTTTTTGTATTGTATCGCATACTTCATGCATTAAAATGCAAATTAATTATGTAATACACATGTGTCAAACTGTGGCCCTCCAGCGGCTGGGAAACTACAACTCCCATCATGCATTTGTATAATCTATAACCGTGGGCATCATGGGAGTTGTTGTTACCCAACAGCGGGAGGGCCGCAGTTTGACACCCCTGATGTAATATCATCCAATGTGATTTTCTGTATTTTAAAAAAATTGAAGTGCACTTACAATAAAAATTACAGATTACTCCATTCTTTGTAGGTGAGAAAACTAGCAAAATTACCAGTGTATCAAATACTTATTTTCCACACTGTATGTAAGGGACATGCATGATTGTATGTAGGTTATGAGCAAATAAACACTTAAAACTGAAGCTTATGAAACAATAAAAAAAAAAGCTGGGTCTGGCAATATCTGTGGTATCGGAAAGTGCCAATTAAATACCCATGTGTCTCTGAAATCTTTTATAGGCAATTGTCAAAATATTGTTACATACTATGTTAATAAACTACATATCTACACTTTCATTTCATAGAAATATTTTTTCTTTTGCAGGAAAACAGCTGTTTGAAACAGATCATAACCTGGATACATCTGACATCAAATTTTTGGAAGAAGGTATGTTGTCAGATTGCTTCTACAAATTAGTAGTTTAAAAAATAAAATTGTGTCTGATCTTCTTTAACCTGTTAGCATCACAGTATAGATTGCCTTATGTAGAAGCACAATGATATACAGACACTTCATTGTAATTGTGTGGGCACAGGAGATATACCTGGGCTGTCACTGCAGGAGCCTGGTGATTGATGGGCTGCTAAGGAAAAGCTATTATCCCAGCTATTCTACTTAGACGCTACAGTCAATAGCAATCACAAAAACTAAGGTGTATAAAGGCTTTGCCTGAGTCTTTAAATTATATTAGGTTACTTCTGCTGTAATAGAATAAAAAAATAATCATACTCCACTTCTTCTCGCTGCCATTCCGGCAGCAATGCTGCTAGTGCTTTCCCTTTGCTTGTAAGCTTTGCATCAGTCACATGCTATTTCCTGGTATGCTCAGATGTGAGTGGCTCATACAGTGAGGTTTGCCAATTTCATATGACTGCTGTAGCCAATAAGTGGCTTCAGCACTCATGAGCTGACCACCAGAAGTAAACACAAGACTGGGGGGAGCACTGGCAGCAACTACGCTTGAACAGTCATGAATATAAGGATATGTTCACATAGCTGATTTGGACGCTTATTTTTCAGTGTCCTAATCAGCTTTGAATAATTATCTGAAAAACGGCTCACATGCAGCAGTTTTCAGACAAGTTTTTGACAAGGATTTGATGAGGTTTTTGTCGTGGTTTTTCAGAGCTGTTTTCCTTCTGAAACACTCATACAAATGACCTGCCAGAGCAGTTTTCTGGCTCGGATTTGTCTAAAACCACATAAAAAATGCGTCACATTGAGGACGAGGTTTTAAAGTTCTCCATTGATTCCTGTGGGCGTTTTACTTCTAGAAAACGCCTCAAGAATTGACATGTCATTTATTTTTCAATTCTGGATACAGAACTGAAAAGAAGCAAATAAGATGTGATTAAAAATCATGTTGTATGTGCTACGACACGGTTTTACATAAGGATCAATGAAAATGAACTGGGATAGCTTTTTAAAGCATTTTTTACACTGTTTTAGTGGTAGAATCCACACCAGAACAATACCCTAAAAGAGACCAAGTTGTGTGTGTGTGTGTGTGTATTCTTTTTTTTTCTACAGCGACTTGATTGAAATGAAAACCATGGCCAGAACCTACTAGGGCTCAATCCATTGGAATGCCAACGGGTTAAGAGGTCATGACCTAATGGGTTGCATGTCCATATGCCAGTGCATTACTGTCTGTCATTTTTACATAGTAGGCCTCCTGTATGAAAACTAAGACTGTCTCTATTGCCCATAGTAACCAAGCAGGGCTCAGACTTTTTTTTGGGGGAAAAATTAAAGCTGAATTCTGACTGCTTAGCATGGGCAACAGACAGTTTTTTATAAATAAGGTCCTATGTGTTAAAAAGTGTCAGAGGAACTGAAGTTATCGCTGCTAGGGAGACACAAGTCTAGGAAAGTCAGTTTGCATAAAGTTTACTGTATGGAAAGCCTTTCTTTTAAATACATTTTTATTTATTAATTATAAGGACTTTTCTAGTACAAATAATTTGTTCCTCCCGTGATCCCCTGCAAAAATTAAATTCACAAAAATGGATCAGTAGATGATGATCCAGTAAGTGCTACAATCCATCTCTCAAAATGGTGCTATTTGAAAAATGCAACTCAGCCCGTAATAAAAAGAAACCTTCATACACTTATATCAGTGGAAAAGTAAAGTTATGTCGATGAAACAAAAGCACTCTTGGTCCCTATGACCCAATATAATCATGAGCTTAATTGTTTAATAATTATGACCCAATTTAAGCCTCAGCTTGGATGAGAGTCACCGCTGAGGACGTTGATTGGCAGCAGCAGTCATGTGCCTCTACTATCACGGTTTAGAGCTGTTCCAAATGGTAATATAAGTAAGGGCACATGACTGCTGCAGCCAATCAGCAGCCAATCAGCAGCCAATCAGCGGCCACTGACCAGAGAGAAGTGATGCTGGAACCGGGTGCCAGAGGAAGGCGAGTATAACTTAATTTTTTATTTATTTATTTTTTTTATTTTACTTTGGGCCTGGTAGCTATTTAAATGACTTCTTAATGAGGTGGGTATTCCTTTAAGATAATGCTAAAAAGAGGTAAACTAATAGGCCCAAAATGAGGTTTGACAGACCATTATAGTTGTGCAGCATACTCCTAGATGACCACTAGGTGACATCAGTATGTGGAAAAGTCCTTGCAAGTCATAATATAGCATGCCTGGATTAGAAAAAGTGTGTGCCTGTGTAGCAATAAAATAGTCATGTGTCATGCTAGATTACATTTTCCTTACTTTAATTTTCCTTTTCTTTGCAGCTGGCAACAGTGTTGAAGTGGATGAATCTCTATTCCAAGAATTGGATGATTTAGAACTGGATGATGAAGATGATTTAGATTACAACCCTATAGATTTAGAAAGTGACTAATCACCTTGGACTCATCGCTCTTCAAGAGTCAAGAAAGTCACAGTATCTGTGACTAATAAGTATTCATCCACTGCTGTTAATTTTTTTAAGTCATATTTTAATTATCAGGAGAATCTTCTTCTGAACACTTCAAAGATCACACAAAATAAAGTGACTTAAAATTGATCAGGAAGTCTCTGTGATTTATTAAGGTAAATGGGAAAATATTAATTATTGCAGAACAGTGTAAAAGTGAATAAGACCAAGTGACTAATGGTCAATTGTCCCTGTGGAATACACGTAAAAAATTTAAAATATGAAAAGTTCAACACTCACCTTTTTGCTATTTTACAAATGAAACACTTTTGGGAGCAGAAAGTAATAGAAACAAGTACATGGTGGCCATTATAAGGCTTTCAGCTGTCATTTTAATGGATCGGCACTCTGTGATTTTGCTGCAGGAGTGCTGATCACAATGAGGAACGGTGCGCTTCACAATTTCTCATTCATTTAGACGCCATGACCACATTCGACAAAGTGTCTAAAATGTTAAACAGCCGGAAATGGAGTCTGCTCTATTTCCGGGTGTCGGCTGCAATAAGCGATTAACAACCACCTTCTATGTAGCGAGCTTACTGAGTAAGCCATCTACATGAGAATTTACTGATACCAGGACATACCCATACATTGTCAGTCATGGGTTAAAATATAATATTTTTTCCCATACAGTGAATGCCGTAGAAGGGGAAAAAAAATCCCCAACACCAAAATGTTCTGGTCATTTCAATTGTCAAAAAAATTGGAATAAAAAGTTGCACGTTTCCCAGAATGTTACCCAAAAATAATTACTTTAGCCCACAAAAAAGCCCTTGCTTAAAGGGGTTGTCTCACTACGAAGATTATAGTTGAAAATGTGGGGACCAAAAATCTAAGGATGTACGTCCTTGGTTACTATTGGCAAAGTGCTATGGTTTTAGAGAACGGGCTGGTTTACATGTGCTTAGTAACGGTGTTTGTTTACAGGTCAGGGAAGCATTCTGTCCTGCCCAGGTCGTGCACATGCAAAGGAAAGGCAGTTAAGAGGAGGGGCAGGGATGTGTGTATTGGCAGGTAAGGAGGAGAAGCAGTAAAGAGGATACAATACACACAACCCCCCTGCATGTCCTCTCACTGCTTCTCCTCCTTGCCTGCCAATACACACATCCCTGCCCCTCCTCTCACTGCCTTTCCTTTGCATGTGCAACGACCTGGGCAGGACAGAATGCTTCCCTGACCAGTAAACAAACACCGTTGCTAAGCACATGTAAACCAGCCCGTTCTCTAAAACCATAGCACTTTGCCAATAGTAACCAAGGACGTACATCCTTAGATTTTTGGTCCCCACATTTTCAACCATAATCTTCGTAGTGAGACAACCCCTTTAAGTTCACAAATAGAAAAAGTTATGGGTTGCAGAAAATGGCATTGCAGTGCCAATTTAAAAATAGAGAATGTTTGTTTAGTTTTTTTTTTTTTTTTTAAAAGTACTAAAACATAACAAAAACTCTATGCATTTGATCTACACTTGGAATTGTACCGACCTGCAGAATACAGAAAACGTCAATTATACCCAACCGTGAACTCCAAAAATGACCCCCCCCCTCACAAATACAACACAAATGTGCTGTTTTTTTGTTTTTTTTCTTTTAACATTCCACACAATTTTTGAGGGGTGTCCAGTACATTGTATGGTATTATTAATCAGAGCTGTGGAGTTGGACTCGGTACCCATTTTGGTGGAGTCGGAGTCATTAACTATATAATACACGGGTACAATGAGTTCAATGCAGTGTCAAGTGCAAGAGGAATGCCAATGCTACTGCTATCATATCTTGAGCCTCATCAGATGAGGAGTTTAATTTGGAAAAGTATTTGGATGACCTGAAGCAGGCACAAAGCGTTACTGTGATTCCGCTTCCACAGCAAACAGATTGACCAGATTTCTGAATTTTTTTTTTTACTTTCTTTCAAAGAAGTAGAAGAGTTCAACCGTTCATCAAAACGGACTGTGCAAGAAGCAATTCCTTTATACACTGAAATTGTTAAATGTTGCACATTTGGTCACCTTTTTGCCATCAACCTAAGTTTAGTGCAGAGAGGCCATTCTCTAGCCTGGAAATGAGACTAGATTTGATGTCATCTGATGGAGGCGATACTAATTCTCAGAACAAATTCATAGGCTCTCCAAATGTTATTCAGGACGATTTTGTTAATGTTTTTTCCCATTTACTGCAGTATTTTGCATATTTACAATTAATTAAAGTTTTTTGTGTTCTAAAGTTGTATCTAATAAATATTTCACAAAGACAAGCAAAAGTGTAACAATGTTTAGATCTTCTGATTTTTCAGGCTCCATATCTCTGCATCCACTACAGCTTTGAACATGAGACTACCATCATTTTATAGAGATTCATTCTTGGCTATCTTATACATATCTTTGACATGCAACTATTTAGCATATGCTTAGTTATGCAGATTCTGGTCCTGTAACTGCATTGCTACTGTTTTGCTCCTGGTGGTGGGACAAGATTTTTCTTTTTCGTATACTACAAATTGCAACCTGTTCTCATATTGCCTTATAGCTTAGGTTATTGGGCTGATTCCCAAGCAAAAGGTCCCTGGTCTGAATCGAGGAGCAGCCATAAAGAAGATTTCCTGAGAAAAGAGAAACCGCATCATCCAGTTTATTGATTAGTGGTCTCTCGGCCAAGAAAATTGCCAAATTGTATCATTTGAGCCCGTAACAGCTGGAAGAATATGAAATGAAGTCCATCCATCCATTCAAAAGCCAAGAGGTGGACATCCAGGCAACATATCAGTCAACAAGTTGGCTCGTCACAAGGTCTATCAGTTCTGGTGCAACAGACACGGCAGTGGAGATGGCTCGTGTGCTTCGTAGGAGTGAGATCATAAACTTTCATGTAACACACATTACACAGGTCTGGAATGATGGCCTGAAAAAAGGTGAAGAAGCCTCGACTTCAATCTCGTCATAAGCGTTGGCTCGAGTTTGCAATAAAGTATGAAAAATAGAAGATTGGAAGCGGGTGATTTGGAGCAATGAGATGAAGGTCAACAGACCGGGCTCTGATGGGTGCAAATGGGTTTGGAAGAATAAAGTGAATAGAGGGCTGACAGATCAAGAAATTGAAGGAACTGACAAGCTCCCCGGAGGCCGTTTCACAGCCAAAGATGTTGGATACTTGACCAGGATTGATGTTGATCTCAATGCTGAGCTATATGTGAGTATCCTTAAAGATAAGTTACTTCATACACTCGAGTACTATTAGTATGAAAATGACAACCTAGTGTTCCAACAGGACAACAAACCAAAGCATATGTCAAGGTTGAAGAAGGAATAATTCAATGACAATAGAGTCTCTGTATTGGCCTACACGGTCCTCGGACTTCAACCCAATCTAACACCTGTGGATAGAGTTGAAGAAAAATCTGTATTCATAGTAAGTCGACCAGTATGCACCAACATTGGGAACGTGTAGATTTCGGTCAAGACATGCTTGAATCTGATCCAAAGCCCAGATGGATTCAGTCAGTATTGAAAGCCAAAGGTGGATTTAGTAAATACTAACAAAATAATAAGATTTAACATTTTGATTTTTAGGGCAAAACAGTAACAATGCAGTTACAGGAAAGAATCTGCAGAACTAAGCAGATTCTAAATACCTGCAAGTCAAATTTATGTATAAGATAGGTAAGATGATTGTTTTTAAAATGATAGGAGCCTCATGTACAAAGCTGTAGTGGATGGTAAGATATGGAGCCTGAAAGTCAAAAGTTCAAAACATTGTTACCCTTTTGCTTCTTAGTGTATGTTCTACCTAAGTAGCTTGATTGTTGTATCATAAATGACTCCTCTAAGAAACTACACCTCTTAAAGTATTCAAAATCGCATTTAGGCAGTTTATTAACCCATAAGTTGTTTCACAGAAATTAAAGCAAAGTGGAGGTGAAATTTCCCAATTTCACTTTTGTGCAGTTAAAATTTTTATACATTATTCACTGGAACATAGTAGATGATAAAAGGGGAAATGCAAGTCAAAATCGATTTACCCCAATTCTGACGTTTCTATACATATCCCATATGTGGCCCTAGTGTGCTATTTGGCTCAACCACATGCCTCAGAGGAGTAGTATCACCTAACAGACTTCTTCTTTACGCACCATTTCAGGTTTGCGGACACCCTAAGATGCTAAAACTTAATACACACAAATATAAGGACCCCATTAATGGAAACTACATATACAAATGGAATATATCCAGTGGTGTAGTGAGTATATTGACCCCACAGTTGGTTCACAATTTTTTTTTTTTTTTTTTTAGCGTTAGGCTGTGAAAATGAAAAAAATATTTTTTTGCAACAATCCTCAATTTTAGCTGAGACTTTTGGCAATACCCTACACGTGAGTGTAAACTGCTATTTGGGCGCATGACAAGGCGTACAAGGGAGGAAATGCTATTTGGCTTTTGGAAGGCAGATTTTGGTGGGTGTCATGTCACATTTTAAAAGCCCCCATTTTGGATTCAACACCCCTTATGGATCTCATCTTGGGGTGTATTGTGCATTTTGGGTGCACATTTTTTTTTTTTTTTTTTTTTTAGTATTTGGCCATGAAAATGGGGGAGGGGAGGGAAACGCAGATCCGCCATTGTGTTTTGGGCTTCATTTTTTCAGCATTCGATATACAGTGTAAATGACAGGATAACTTTACTATGCGGTCAGTAAATTTTCTATAGTTTTTATGTTTTATTACTTTTACACAATAGAAATGTGTTTATAAAAAATTGCATTTTTATGTCATCATAGTCTGATAGCCATAACTTTTTTTTATGTTTCTGTATAAAGGGCTTGTTTTTTTTGCGGAATGAGTTGAGGTTTTCAATGGTTTTGAGGTTTATATGATGCTTTGATCACTTTTCATCAAGGTTTTTGGGAGGCAGGATGAACAAAATACAGCAATTCTAATAGTGTTTTTATTTTTTTACAGTGGTCATCATGTGGTACAAATCACATGCTAGCTCTACTCTATACGATTACAGTGATACCCAACTCATATTTTTTTAACGTTTTACTGCACAATAAAAACACTTTTATTTGAAAATGTTTAACTTTTTTTTAAAAGTTTTTACACTATTTTCTCTTGTCCCGATAGGGGACTTCAGCAATCTGTAGATTGCCGTTATCACACACATTCCTGTACTGTTGTGTGTGGCATCACCATAACTCCTAGGCAGCAGGCCCGGTGTCTTGGGGTTATTCTAGACTGATTGTTTTTTCACCCCACATATCCAATAGTTTTGCGCGCTCCTGTCACTTGCACTAAAGAACATCTCCAGAATCCGTTCCTTTTTTTCTCACTGTGGAAAAAACTCAAACTCTCATTGTTGCTCTTTTCACTCTCTTTCTTGTACTGTAACTCCCTGCTTATCGGTCTCCCCCTCTGTAAACTCTCCCCTCTCCAATTTTGCCCTGAATGCAGCAGCCAGGCTTGTCTTTCTTTCCAGCCGCTATACTGATGCCTCTACCCTGTGTCACTCGCTCCACTGGTTGCCCATCCAGTACAGAATACAGCATAAACTCATCACTTTCACCAATAAAGCTCCCCCACAGTGCTGCACCCCATACATCTCCTCCCTCATCTCTGTCTACCCCCCTGCCCGCTCTCTCCGCTCGCTACGGACATCAAACTACAGACTACAATCATCCGAACCTCCCCATGCCCGTCTTCAAGATTTTGCACGTGCTGCACCCATTCTCTGGAACATGCTTTCCATGTACCATCAGGCACAATCCAGCCTTCGTAGTTTTAAGAGTGTCCTGGAAAACACATCTTTCCCCAGGGGAGGCCTACCAAAACCACTAATTGCTAAAACCCCCACCTTCTATCACAACATTCCTGTCCCTCCCCACAAATAGGGCCTCACAGGCACTTTTCTGTATAAAAGATGTTTCAGTCATGGTGGCGGTTCACAATTCTTTATGGTAAACCTTCCCATTTTATAAAAAACATGTCTGGGCCATTGTAATTTAGCATTCTCCCCCTTTGTTTCCCCATGCACCCTCTTAGATTGTAAGCTCTTGCGAGCAGGGGGCCCTCAACCTTGTGTTCACCTGTAAGTAGCGTTCACTGTGTAATGTTGTTTTTGTCTGTAATTATACCCTCTACATTGTAAAGTGCTGCGAAATTTGTTGGCGGGTATATAAAATAAAGATTATTATTATTATTATTATTATTATTGAACGGTCAGTCACCATGGTGGTTATGTCACAGACAGCCCACAAGCCTAAAAAAAGGCTTCCGGGCTGTCTTGGAAGCCTTCGGAGCCGCTGAGCGCGGTGCGTGTACTCCCAATAGTGACATATATACATATATTCTAAAAGGCTCATAGGAAATGAGCTAGGACTCTTCAGCACCACCTAATAGATGTAGCATTCCTCAATACACAAATAACCAATAACTTATGGAATCTTGCAATTCAAGTGCGGTTAGAACCAACCAGATATTCATGTGGAGACAAAGGCAGACTGGCATCATCCTTCAACGGTGTCACCAACACAGATGGAGGAGGAAGGGGTAGCTGTCTTACTGGGTGAGGATTGACTGAGCAAGTCTCAAAAAGAACTGTCCTTAGTGCCACTAATACGCAAAGGAACCTGTCTGCTACTTTTACATGCAGGGTACCTGTGCCATAAGTAAGGAACTCTATTCTAGGGAAATGAAAGGTTTTATCAACTGTAATTCCAAATACAAGATCTATTTGATCTGATGCAAAATTTGTAATGTGTTTGTTGCACCACAAATGCATTAAATGTGCGCACTAATAGACACCTTTCAGTTTTGGTAAAACCTCCTTTGTATACAGTAAATTGTCTACAATATTGAAATATTGCTCAGTGTCATGCAGAAGATAATATGGCATTTGTTTTTTCTGGCATTGAAATGGTTACCAAGCCACTACATGGCATTTAAAATACTATTTGAGCATTTATGGATCTTTCACTTGGATACTAGAATGCTGTTAGGTCTAAATGTGAAGCAAGATGTAATGTATCTATATTAGATTGTACTTCTTTTTTACAGCATAACATCATTGGGTTTAATGTGTGTAATCTTTTAACCTGTTTATTCAACACCTGTATGCGTTGCTGTGATTGGATAATTGTGTGACCAATGCTTACTATATAGTGATGAGTGAATGGATCCATAGAAATGCTTTGGAGGTGTTTTCTTCCGAAAGGCGTCAGAACTTTTATGGACTTGACATATACTATTATGTTTTGTAATTAAGAATTTTCTCATGACAGTAATTGGCTTTTAACATGATAAATGGATATGATTATCAAATACATTGCTATTTTAATTTTGCTTTCTTCAGGACATAAAGTAGATTTTATCTACAGCTACTGTACACGTTTCCCTAGGTTACGGGACCATCTCTCTGCTCTCTCATCTGATTGCTCAAAACTGCCCTCTCTGACCATGGTAACAGCGTTAGCACAGGCGCTTGTTTATTGAAATTAACCCTTTTAGAGCTCTGAAGTCTTGTGCACTACAGTTAATAAACCTAACAAACAGTCATGTCACTGTAACAGGCTCAGCTAGGAATAGCAGAGCTGATATGCCAATCACTGCTGTAGAACTGCGCAGTCTGAACAGGAAGTGTGAGTCTGAAACTGCCTGTTGCTCTATGAAACCGTGTTACACGTCAGGTCATGGGTATACTCACAGCCCGTTTCCCGGCTGCAGATACTCACATTTCCCCGCTCCCTGCGCTGTCTCGGCCGGCCAGCATGCACGTTGGCGCTGTGAAATTTAAAGGACCTATATAACCCAGCTTTTCCCTGACCTCCCTGCCGAATCCATAGTGCCTAGTAGCCTATTGTGAAAGTGTTCTTCAGTAGTTCCTGTCTTTTCAGTGTATCAGTCCCTATTGCATCCTTCCCTTGACCATGAACCCTGCCACCTACCATGACCTTCCTGTCTGTCTCTGACTATAAGCCTGTCTAGTGATTTTATACCGCGTTACACCTCGGCCACTACCACAGGCAATGCATGCCAAGGGTAGCGACCTGGGGGTCGTTTGCCGCAGAGAGTCCGTCCCGCCTTGTGGAAGGCTCTGGTGTAAACCAGCGGCCCCTTAAACTCCACTCCCTGGTGCGGCTTACACCATGGCTTGCGGTGGCTCAGTGGGTCCACTACCTCTGGCCATTACAGTTGGATCTGGCCATGGATCCCTGAGCTTTTCCCAGGGCTTGGGTTTTACTGCGCTTATTAGATTTCGCCAATTATTATTGCCAATTCATTCAACATTTAGCTACCATGGTGGCACCAATAGTGGTTTCTAAAAAAGACTGGCAACCCAAACTGGGGGCCTTGGTGCAGAAGAAGAATTCTCCCGCTTAAAATTTGTGCTTGCCTCTGCACCCATTTTGTCTCGACCTGACACTGAAAAGCCCTTTTTCTTAGGGGTTGATGCTTATTCCTTGGGAGGGGAGAAGTTTAACAGAAAAGTCCAAAAGGAAAGACCATTATGTGTGGTTTCTTCTCCAAAAACTATACTATTGGGGGTCGAGAATTAACGGCTATAAAGTTGGCTTTGAAGACTGCCGTCACCTCTTGGAGGGGGCTTATCATCCAGTCAATTTATATACCGACCACAAGAATCTGTGCTCTGAAAGAGGATTCTAAAATGGGGACATTGCTCTTGGTGGCGGGGACCCCCAGTGTCAAAAATCTTTTTAATTATATTTCATTTCTACTGGTGGCTGGATCTTGTTAAAGATGTCAAAGAATTTGTGGAATCTCGCACCACTTGTGTCCTCAACAATACACCTCACCTCAAGCCGGCAGGTCTGCTACAACCTATTCCTAAAAGTCTGTGTAATCGCATTGCAATGGACTTCATGACTAAACTTCCACCTTCCTCCAGTTATACTGTTGTTTGGGTGGTCATTGACCGTTTTTCAAAGATATCACACTTCATACCACTGCCTGGGTTGCTCTCTGCTCCACGCCTTGCCAGCCTTTTCTTCCAGGACATCTTTCATTTGCATGGATTTCCCTGGCATATTGTCTAGGATTGGGGGGTACAATTTGTGTCAAGGTTCTGGTGTGCCCTTTGCTTTTAGCTACAGATAAAATTGGACTTCTCTTCTTACCATCCTCAACCAGTCCTTGAGCAAATATTTGTGCTAAGGGAAAGGGAAAAATGGTCGTCGGCAGAAATCCCAAGGGTCAGAAATCCCTCGCCCGGGCTTCTAGCCCAGCTTGAGGATGTAGACTGTGGGAAGGGAAGTCTCTGTGATAGATGATGATGATGACATTGCGACCCAACGTGGTCTGTGGGCGCAGGGGCGGCCATCATTATATCGGGAGGATGTGGGTAGTGGAGTGGGGATCGGCCTAGACAGGAAGAAGGCGGTCGCACAAGTCCGCTGAATTACTTCGCACCCGTGGTCAGTGGTGACCAAAAAAGGAAAGAGTAAAAGCCGGGTTGTGAACCCGGGGCCCTTTTTCGATAAACCCTAAAAATTCACCGTCTGCGTCTATGTCGGATTTCCTTAAACTTAGTAAAGGTTAAAATAAAGGAGTTTAAGCACACGGCATGAACAGGACATGCATGGAAAACATGAATTGCTGTGGAAAAGTCACTTGGAGAAAAAAAGGCCACCCCAGGTCCCTTTTCTTAACCACCCTGGTCTTTGCCTCCCCCTCCCTTCCAAAGCCCAAGCGGTCCTCTGTGCCGTGTGCCGGAGCAGCACGAGCAAGCCTCCCCCGTCCCCGATAATGTCGGCCCATTTCCACCCCAGCAACACCCCTAATCTTCCCCCATGGATGCATGCCCTACAGCAGCCAGTCCGGCCGGCAGCCGGTTCTGTGTACGTTGTTGGGCAGAGAACGCTTTCACCCCAACCATCCCGAAGCCAAAAACGAATTTTTGGTTGCCGGTGTTGGCTTGGAATTTTGCCCTTTTTGTCTGGTGGCCACGATGGGTTCCCCCACGTCTGGGCCCGGCATGCCCCAATTCAAGCCAGCAGGATTTTTTTTGTAGAAAAACTTTCCCTGCCTTGGCCATACATTGCAGAAAAGATCTCCCGGTTGGCGCATTGTGTCCACAAAGTCCATCCACTACATGTAAGCAGGAAAAGGGCATTTCATCCACTGACTAGTTACGGGTGGTTTGGTGATGACAGTGCCCCTGGGGATGGGTTTGGCGACACTCTTCCCCCTGTGGGTGATGCAGGTTAGATCCCCAACCTTGGGGTAGCTATTGCCAAAAAGAAACCAGGCTGTTCTCAAATTAAATTTTTTTGGGACCTCACAAACCCGGTAAAAGCTGTGGACAGGTTTGCCGCCCCGACTGACCAGCCAAGGTGGTGTGCAAAAACGGGAGAAATTCCTTGCTGCCCTTAAGTCGGGAGATTGCGCACATCCTTGCCTGGCAACGTATGAAACCCGGTTGTGCGAAATTTCTAAGCGTACCCGGGTCTTGACTGTTGCTGGGAGGCCCGAGGTCTTCCAATTCCGTGCAGGGGAAAACTTTAACAAGTGGGAGCAGTGAATAAAACAGCCGCAGCAGGCCGTGTGGCAGAACCCTACTGGGTGACATTTGAAATTATGTTTGCATTCACCAACCCCGAACGGGGAGGGGATTTTAGACACAAAACAAAAGCCTTAGCCCTGGTCCATAACTACCCGCGGCCCCAAAATGAGTTTTTGGACTTTGGGCTGAATCAACTTTTGGTGTCTAAATGGGTGAATTCCTGAGCTTGGCGAATTCCATGAAGTTTTATCCTGCCCAGCAGCCAGCATTATTCAGAAGCACATTGCAAGCTGATGGGGTAAAAACTGACAAAGTATCTTCTTTCCTGACAATGTGGATCGTTTTGATTTTAAAAATTAATCAAGCGTGGATCTCTGACGATTTTTTGGCCCCCGGGTTTCCCATGTCAGCTGTGTATGTTTTTAAATATCCCGGGTCCACCAACGAAGTTCCTCAGGCAGAAGACAGACACACGCAATGTGGTTAAGCTTTACAACACAGGGTGGACTTTAAACTAATTAGAATCACGCTCACCTTTTCAAGCTGTACAGGTATGGTACAGCTCACATTGAAGCTCAAATTTAAAAGCCCACAGCTGATCCGCTGCACCTCGCCCTCTCCGAGCAGCTCAGGAAACCTCCGATCTCGCAGCCCAGCAGACTCCGGCAGCAGTAGTAGGAAAGAAGGACACTCATAACACGGGTGAAATTAGGAGTTCCCGTGGCGCTTTCAGGGGCAAAAAACAATTCAAAGAAAAGCCAACTTAAGCATCAAGCTGGTTTATTAAAGTAAATATAAAACAGGGAAGCTACGGGTTTCGCAAGGACTCTACCCTGCTTCTTCAGGCACATAAAACAGGAAGATAACAGGGCTTTTAAACAGTTCAAAATTGAGACCGAGGCTTAATTACACAATTAACCCTTACACCACTGTTATAACATGACAAATTTAGACAAATACAAAAACAGAGTTACCAGGTATAAAAACATAAATATGTTTAAAAACATTACAATACAATTACAAATAATATCCAAGAATATACAAATTATACAAACAATAAAAAATACATACGTTTTCATAAATATACAATTTAAAATATAACACATGTACAAAAATAAATTATGCTGATCCCAGGGGTTGAACCCTCATTGTCTACTTCAAAGTCCCCTATGTTAACCACTACTATATCACTCTATTCAATGGTATACTGTACTTCATTTAGCCCATGAGGTGTAATGATGTGAAGATTATAGATCCAGTAAATTTCTCTACTAGCCAACTTCCTATGGCAATCTGGATCCTCACCATCCACCCCCTCAATTGGCTGAACATAGAAAACCAGTTAGACTCCTGGATGCTTCTCCACAAAATGTCTGGAGAGGCTATGCAACAGTTTTTTATGTCTAACATTGTAACGGTGGTTAATTAATCTTCTTGATAGTTTTAAAGTGGTCTTGCCCACATATTGAATACCGCATGTACAAGTTAGTACATAAATTACAAACGATGATGTACATCTCAAAAAAGATTTAATATTAAAAATTTCACCAGTACTAAAAGAATTTTTTTTTCAGAACTGGTGAGCATCCCACAGCATTTACACAAAACATGACCACAAGAAAAAGAACCTACTTTTTTAACCAGTGCTGAATCTACTTTTTCTTTACTCCTAATATTATGACATCTTAATTTTGTAGGAGCAATCTTATTTTTGATGGTGGACGCCTTTCTAAAAATTAATTGGGGCCTCTCAGGTAAAACTGAACACAAAACGGGGTCTAACTTCAAGATATCCCAGTGTTTGTTCAGAAGATTCCTAACCTCATGATGTTGAGAACAAAAGGTGGTTATAAATTTAAAATGATTTTCCTCCACGTCTCTAACCAATCCCTGACCTACTTTATTTAAATATTGATTCTACGTAAGAGAATTTGCTCTATTTTTTGCTCATTTATTAAAGAGATGGGATATCCTTTTTGCTTAAATTTTTCTGTTAGCAAATCTGATTGAACATTAAAATCACCATCCAGGGTACAATTTTTTCTGATCCTTCGATATTGGCCGAATGGGATATTCCTAAACCAGCTACGATAGTGGTTGGATTTAAAAGCAAGATATTTATTAGAATCGGTAGTTTTAAAATTTGTTCGAGAAACTACCTTGTTGTTTTCAATAAATAAATTCAAATCTAAAAAACTCTGTTTTACTAAAATTCGCAGTAAAAGTAATACCCCATGTATTATCATTTAAAAAGCCAATAAAATCTATAATTTCTTCCTCTGTTCCATCCCAAATTTTTTAAGCAAAAAGGATACCCCATCTCTTTAATAAATGAGGCAAAAAATAGAGCAACTTCTCTTACCCAGAATCAATATTTAAATAAAGTAGGTCAGGGATTGGTTAAAGACGTGGAGTAAAATCATTTTATATTTATAACCACCTTTTGTTTCTCAACATCATGAGGTTAGGAATCTTCTGAACAAACACTGGGATATCTTGAAGTTAGACCCCGTTTTGTGTTCAGTTTTACCTGAGAGGCCCCAATTAATTTTTAGAAAAGCGTCCACCATCAAAAATAAGATTGCTCCTTCAAAATTAAGATGTCATAATATTAGGAGTAAAGAAAAAAGTAGATTCAGCACTGGTTAAAAAAGTAGGTTCTTTTTCTTGTGGTCATGTTTTTTTGTAAATGCTTGTGGGATGCTCACCAGTTCTGAAAAAAAATAATTCTTTTAGTACTGGTGAAATTTTTAATATTAAATCTTTTTTGACATGTACATCATCATTTGTAATTTATGTACTAACTTGTACATGCGGTATTCAATATGTGGGAAAGACCACTTTAAAACTATCAAGAAGATTAATTAACCACCGTTACAATGTTAGACATAAAAAAACTGTTGCATAGCCTCTCCAGACATTTCGTGGAGAAGCATCCAGGAGTCTAACCGGTTTTCTATGTTCAGCCAATTGAGGGGGTGGATGGTGAGGATCCAGATTGCCATAGGAAGTTGGCTAGTAGAGAAATTTACCGGATCTATAAGCTTCACACCATTACACCTCATGGGCTAAATGAAGTACAGGATACCATTGAATAGAGTGATATAATAGTGGTTAACATAGGGGACTTTGAAGTAGACAATGAGGGTTCAACTCCTGGGATCAGCATAATTTATTTTTGTACATGTGTTATATTTTAAATTGTATATTTATGAAAATGTATGTATTTTTTATTGTTTGTGTAATTTGTATATTCTTTGATATTATTTGTTATTGTATTGTAATGTTTTTAAACATTTATGATTTTATACCTGGTAACTCTGTTTTTTGTATTTGTCTAAATTTGTCATGTTATAACAGTGGTGTAAGGGTTAATTGTTCAATCGGTCTCAATTTTGAACTGTTTAAAAGCCCTGTTATCTTCCTGTTTTATGTGCCTGAGGAAGCAGGGTAGAGTCCCTGCGAAACGCGTAGCTTCCCTGTTTTATATTTACTTTAATAAACCAGCTTGATGCTTAAATTGCTTTTCTTTGAATTGTTTTTTGCCCCTGAAAGCGCCATGGGAACTCCTAATTTCACTCGTGTTACGAGTGTCCTTCTTTCCGACTAGTGAACTGTAGCACATCTTCTTGACAATGTGAAATACACATTTAAACAACACTACATCTCATGTCTGTAGAGGCGTAACTTGAAGTTCTTGGGCCTTAGTTCAAAAAGTGAAATGGGGCTTCTGCCAGTTCCAATACCGGTGTCTTCTTATGTGTCAAAGGGGTTTGGGGCCCCCTCAGGATGCAGGGCCCCGTAGCATCTGCTACCGCTGCACCTCCTATAGCTACGCCCCTGCTTGTTAGCTGTCCTAATCTTTTCAGTTATCCAGTGAAAGTAATTAAGTATTTTATCCTCTCATTTTTTTTCTGTCACTCTTAGATCAATATTTTCTTCACTAAGTTGTTCCATGTATCCAGTTTACTGTTATTGGTGGTAATTACAGCTTCTCCTCACCTGTAGGTATAAAAATTAACCCGAACATCTTCTCCCATTGACTTCAATGGGGTTCCAGTTCGACTCGAACATCAAACCGAACACCTCTATGTTTGAAGTTCGACTCGAAATCGAACATTTTACTGTTCGCTCATCACTATTGATAAAAGACTAAAAGAAAAAAAGATGAAAAAATTATTACAATAACCAAGCACAAGAAATCGTTATATTGTTCAAACCGGCATGTACTATGGAAAAGTAAAATGTACCTGGTCAAGAAAATAGGTAAGCGACCCAGTCAGGAACTGGTTATTTTTTTTATTTTTTAGACATTTAAAAATGTATATTATTTTGTTTTAAATGTATGAAAAAAAAAAGTTTTGCTGCTTTCTATTATCAATATACAGGCAGTCCCCGGGTTACATACGGGTTAGGGACTTTAGGTTCGTTCTTAAGTTGAATTTGTATGTAAGTCAGAACCAATATATTTAGTACATGTATGGTGTGTAATTATAGACAAGTATATGTCCCCATAGCAGGTATAGGCAGGTATACAGTATGTCCTCTCATAGGCAGGTATATGTCCCTTCATAGGCAGTTTTAGTTCCCCTCATAGGCAGGTATAGGTCCCCCATAGCAAGTATAGGGATGCTATAGGCAGGTGTTTGTCCCCCATAGGCAGGTATAGGCAGGCTATAACCAGGTATTTGTCCCCCATAGGCGGGTATATGTCCCCCATAGCAGGTATAGGCAGGTATTTGTCCCCCATAGGCAGGCTATAGGCAGGTATTTGTCCCTCATAGGCAGGCTATAGGCAGGTATTTGTACCCCATAGGCAGGCTATAGGCAGGTATTTGTCCCTCATAGGCAGGCTATAGGCAGGTATTTGTCCCTCATAGGCAGGCTATAGGCAGGCATTTGCCCCTCATAGGCAGGCTATAGGCAGTATTTGTCCCTCATAGGCAGGTATAGGCAGGTATTTGTCCCCTAATAGACAAATATAGGTCCCCCATAGCAGGTATAGACAGGACTTACTAAAAAAAAAAAAGAAAATACAAATACGCACCTCATTCCCCCGCTGCTCCGAGTCTTACCTGTGGCTCCGTCTTCTCTCCGTCTTCTGGCGCAGGCCGGCGATGTCATCAGGCCGTGCAGGTAGCGTGATGACATCGCACGCTGCCTGTGCCGGAGCCTCCGGAAGGTCTCATGTCTGCTTGCGGCCTTCCGGAGATCTATTGCGGAGCAGGGAGCGCTCGCTCTCTGCTCCGCAATAGAATCTTCATCTGTATGCACTATTAGGAGTCGTATACAGCCGAAGCGATCCCCGCCGGTGCCTGGGCCATGGCAGTGCCCGGACGCCGATGGGGACCGGAGAGTCAGCTGTATGCGCTCCCAGGAGTCACATACAGCTGCGAAGATCGCTGACAGCGCCCGGACACTGTTAGCTACTCAGTCTTCAGCTGTACGTGACTCGCAGAGGAGTCACAGCTGAAGTGTCCCTGGCTCGCGACGTAAGTCGGGGACTGCCTGTTTTATTAATTAGCTTTTCTGCTCCAATGAAATACAATATTACTGTAATTTATATCAGGTAAAAATTTCAACCTGTGACCTTACCTGATTTTGGGTAGGTGACAAGTAACACTTTACTGTCTCTAATATCTGTATATTCTATAGCATCTTTCGTTTCATATGATATATAATGGGACAAATATAAACCTTTATATTTAAAGAATATAGTCTTCAAAGCTTCATCAAGTGCATCTCGGTCCATTGTTGTTTCCTGAAACCTAAATATGTCATTTTTGTAAATATGTATCATATTTTTTGTTAGGGATAGTGGGTCAGTTGTGACTGGCAATGCGGACACCGGGTAGATGTGGATCCACTGTGAGCAATGTTGGTATAGATGCAGGCCACGCCAGGAAATCCAGTCTAAGGCTGGACGGACTCAGCTGCGGGGTTGCTACCACTGACGTGACTACTCGTGGTGGCAGCAGCCCAAGTGCTGGACATAGGACAGCGGGCATGGACGGTTGACAAGCAGGTGCAACCATAGACTTGGGCAAAGCCCCAGACAGACAGCAGTCTGGTATGGCGGCAGTAAACCGCAGAATAGGTAACACGGGTACTACTGAAAGCAGGACAAACACTCGAGACAGGACGTCAGTAAATGCAAGAAGCACAGCAACCAGAGGTCAGGATTGTAGGACAAATATTAACGAAATGACACTAGCGCAAAGGAAGTTCCTTAAATCATTGTAAATCAGGTAATTAGCACACCGTCCCTTTAAATCACAGAGAGATGCATTACATGCATGCCCTAGAGGGGGCATGTGCATGCATCGGTCGCCACAGAACAGGGGCCAGGATAGGTTTGAACCTAGCAGCCAGAGCCACAGCAGAGACAGAGGTAACCACAGGGGACACAGCAGAGACATGACCATGCCCATTGGCCGCAACGAGAGCCAATCGGGGCAGAGACAGGAACACCAGTGGAGGCACGGGCATATAAGGCAGGATTTGCCCCATGTGAGCCATGACATTTTTATAAAGGTGATAGAGATTGTAAAGAAGTAACGGCCAATATTTTGTCCTTTTAGGCAAAAGTGGTTATACTATCGGAATTGCAAGCAGCTATAGGCAGTTTTTCTAGGCAGATAAAGGTCAAAATTTTCTATGGCAGCTAATCTGACGAATCTTTTCCTAAAGGCAGTTATAGTCATGGTGTTTGCCCCTTCATCTGATATTAAGAGTCATAACATGGATTAAAAAAAAAAAAAATACCTAAAACGCACCAACTCCCTTGACTGATCTTATTGGGTGTCACCTCTTTTTGCGCAGGCCGGATGTCATAGGTGCAAATCATCCACCCTGGCCTCCGAGTCCATGTCCTGCGCTTCCAGCATGGGCATAACACGCCTTCCATAGAATTTAATGACACTAATTTCTATACACGAAGATCCTTCCCTGTGGGCAGCAGTGCCGCAGACAGACGCTTATAATGGAAATAAGTCACAAATGAACATGCGATTTGATACTGTCTTGCTGTACGTATCGCATGGGAGCAGGAAGTGCCTGGCTGCAGAAGTGGGATAACCATGTATTATTAAAGGTTTTCACGCATGAAACTTATTTATTTATATCAGGTTTAAGGATCCGATTGGGAGTGACAAGTGTACAGTGATTATGGGTTATCTCTGTATAGACACTCGTACATATGAATATGATGGGTCAATATAGGCTTTATTTCTAAACGAATATTTAGTCTGCAACGCTTATAAGGATCTCGTCCATTTTGTCCTGCAAACTCTAAATTGTCATTGTTGTAAATTGTGTTCAATTTGGAAAAGGGGCATTGTCGCTGTTGCGCCACCGGGAGATGTGGCCGGCACTGGCTGTTTAGAGGGAGCCTCGTCTACTGACATCGCTGCGCGTTCTCGCACTGACGCTTCGTTCAAGAAGTTGGACATAGGTAAGTCTCTTTGGCGGTTGACAGCAAGTGCAACCATAGGGCAAAGGAGACACGCTGTATGGGCAGACCGCAGAAAGGCTCACACTTTGGGCAACATATCACTGCGCTTTGGACTCCAGAAATGCAAGGCACAGCGAACAAGGTCAGTTGTAGGAGCAAATATTAACGAATGACCTAGCAAAAGGAAGCCTTTAAATCTTGTAAACAGGTAATTAGCGACACCGCCCAATGGGGATGCTTACATGCATGCCAGAGGGGGCAGTCAGCATGGACCCCCAGAAGGTGCGGATGGTTGACTATCACCCAGGACGGACGAGGTAACGGGGACGCGAACAGCCTGCATGCCGCAGAGGCAGGGTTACGGGCGAGATCGGGCATGGAGGCAGGGCTGTCGGAGGGATGTGTCAGTGGAGCAGGTGATCTAAAGTAACGCCGTTAATGAGCTGGAGCAAGTGGTTGCTCGAATGGCGTCATCAGCTGAGTAGAAAAGGTCACGTGGAAAATTTTTTGGAAAGTCTGTCTTGGGAAGTTTAGACTTTTCGGGTTGCGATCATCTGAAGTAGAGATTCCGTAGATAAATTATGAAAATCTGTGGCACGAATGCTAGACATGCTTTATGATTATGGTGTCCATGGGTTTAGATGAAAATCCCCTTATCTGGAAAACAAGAAAAATCGAGGGAAGGAGACAGCTGATGCGAAAAGCAAAATGAAAAAGCATTTCGAACGGATTAGTCATAAAACAAAACTGCATTGCGTTATTGGAGAGGATCACAGTTTTTTCTGATTCGTTTCCAACATGTCAAAGAGATGGGATCCGTAAAAAGCGATCCAAAAGCCTGTGGTCAAGCACCTTTCACAAATGTATACATTTCTGGAGTAAAATAACTCCTTCTTAGAAGCTTCTATATTTTTAAATATTTCTTTTATTGCTCCTTTAACCTTCACACATGTTAGCTTACAAGGCTAGTTTCAATCATGACAATCAAACATATTCACAAAATGCGGTTTCCAAAATACTTGCTCTCTCTTTCAAGGAGAGCTTTATACAGTCTCTTAGCTTGCTCCTCTACTTCGTGCCTGCAGTAGTATCATATCTCTTACATTATATAGCCGTAACGTTCTTAGATATGGATACAAAGTATCTCAGGCAGAACTCACTGTGTCCTCTCGGCAGTTTAGAGTGGAAGGGTACTGTGCCTGCGTAATGTTTCTGTGTAATTTGATTTCTGCCTCTTGTTTTTTTCTTATTCTGTCCATGTTTTTCAGTTTCATTTGTGTATCATCATAAAATATAAAGCCTTGGAGGTGCTGCTGATCTAACTTAAAGGGGTTGTCTCATCTCATAATTTCATAGGATGCGTGAATGAAATAATGCTGCTTTGCTCTGTCACTTCCTGGTCAAACTGTCTGTAATTAGAATATGAGCTCCCTGTATTCAGTCTTCTCTGTAAATTATGTTTATTAGTCTAGATTAGATAATTACCTTCTCTGAGGTCCGGAGAAGCTTCTGAGCTAAAGTAAACAGTAGTAATTACTGTCTTTTGTCTGAAAGATCAGATAACACCCAAGCTCTCACACTGCTGGCTGGGACCTCACTCCCTGCTATCAGATAGAACAAACAGCAGAGGAGAAGTACACAGGTCGGTCACTTGGGAAACCAGAGAGAGCTCAGAAGGTGATAAAATCACTTGTAGCTCCTTAACAAAAAAAAAATGAAGAAAGCAATATATTTGGAAAACGTCTTCATTTAGTGTTCCCTACATGTTGAAAGCTAATCTTTGTAGTGAGACAACCCGTTTAATGTTTCCATACAGTGAAGAAGATTTTAAAAAGTTATTTTTCATTCACTACACACAGCATTTCACTTATTGTATTTATCTTATTTTATTCAACTTTTTTAATACATTTTTCACTTTTTGCATACCTATTTTCTGTCCCCTCAATGCTGAATTGTATTTCACACTTATCCTTTAATTACACAAGTACTTTAATTTACACAAGTACTTCTGCATTTATACCTGTAATTTCATTTGGTATTCTCTCTGAGTTCCACATGTATGAAAACTGTATAGGTCTCAAACCCACTTTGTTGCCCAGAGCAACCAATCAGCCCACCCCTTTAATTTCATATAGTGCTCTGGAAAAGTGAGAGGGGCGCTCTGATTGCTATGGGCAACAAAGTGAGTTTTAGACCTAGACCGTTTTCATACATGTGGCCCTTAATGTATCTTAATATTTTGTAATATGTAGACATCAGTTTGGATATATTAAGGCAGCTTCATAAGGGTATACTTTATTGCACATGCGCAGGTTTTCTATGTAGCATCACATCACGTCCGCCCCAGCACTTTATTCTGTTAGCATTTTCTTCCTTTTTCAATTTTCTTCAGTTCTTTGCTTCATTTTCATCTTATATTATCTTCTTACTTCCTTTTACATTTTTTTCATTATTCATCTGTGTTTCATTCTTCTCCCTTCTTGTGTGTATACCGGATATGACACAAAGCCTTTATTAATGCCTCACTTACAGTTTCAAATGTTTTTTGCCGGTACTATTGATCCCTCTACTCTTGTATTATTTGTCTTTGTCAGCATTCATTTTTCTTTTTAACATACACAGAATGTATTGGATCTTTTCCATTATTTTAATGTTTTATTAATTTGATACTTACCTCCGGCTTTTATCTCGTCCTGTGATGTCAGTGCAGCTGGGACTGCTTAACTGCCCCCCCCCCCCTCCAACCTCCTCGGCAGCATGCTGGGTGGCTTACTGACACCCCTTTAAGAACCTGGGAATCTGAGGTTTGTAATTTAGTTACCGGAACGACAGAGAGAACGTAGGCTGCAGGACACCAGGTAATCCAGTGCAACGTGTAGCAAAGGCCATAGAGTGAGTGAGCATAGTCATTAGACAGAAGGAGAAACCAGAAGGTCCCAATACCAGAGCAGACGTAGTGTGAGAAGGGCATGAGAAATCAACATATTAACGGAGAGGGAGACTCCAGTCGCCTAAGGGTACTACTGAAGATCATGTCTTTATCATCATTTCCATTATCATTAGGCCAGAGAGAAAAAAAGGCGCTACCACGACTTGACTGCCAACAGTCCAAAATGTTCATTAGTCCATTGGGACATGCTGAGAAATAGAAGAAATGAGGCAAACTTACCTTCCAGGCACTGTCGCCTCATTGCCACAGCCTTCCCAGTGATCCTAGCAGTAGCCTTCCCCTTTCTTCGTTCACATGACAGTTGGAGCCAATCACAGACTGCAATGTTAATGTTCATGTGCAAATACTTTATTTCATTCCAAAAAAAAATGCTGTAGTATATATTGTGCTACCTTAATACTCACACATTACATGAGGTGTAGTTGGCAGGATTAAAACAGACATGGCATACACAGCCGCAAGCTGCTTATATGGTTATACGTCATCAGCAGTCCTTGCGAGAGCCTTGTTGAATTACCTTCCCCAGTTGATGGAAGCAGTCTCCCATTAGCTGAATGAGTGTTCTTCACTTGTACACTTTTCTACAATACTATTGCATTGCACAATAGTGTAAAATTACAGCTCTGTTATTACACCTTGCCTCTGGCAGGATGTACTAGGTGCAGTAAGATGGCAAGCCAGAGCTCCTTCATTAGGCTTCCTGCTGCCATAACTACCAATGGGCAGTCTGCAGCTTTGATGTAGGAGAGTTGATTGAAAAGGTATGTCTGAAGCGGTGACGCCTATTCCTGCATAACTATCTGGATTCCCCGGTCACATTGACCATGCCATCTAAGGAGTTGGCACGCTCTGGCACCCACCGGCTATAGAGGGTTCTTTGCTCCTGAGCCCACTCCAAACATCCTTGTGCTCTTTTCCTGACAGACATGAAGCGGCACCTTAGGCAGTCGCCTACCTCTGCCTACCCATTGTCCCAGCCCTAGTAGGTGGGCCTCTACAATGCTTAGTTTCAGTTATAAAAGTTATAAAAATACTGATGAATTTCACTGCCTGTTTCTGCTATTCGATGTGGGCCTAATAAATTGTGTATTTTTTGAGATGCTGCCTAACACTACTTTCCCCTGCCTTCTGCTTAAAAGATCAGGCAGGGTTGAACCTATCAATCACAACCAGGAGGCAGAGAGAGAGCAGTGTGAAGATGCATCTCATGAGACACACTGGTCACCTTAGGGCTCATCCCCAGGGCATAGAGCAAATACCGGTTGGATTATCCGTCCGTTATTCGCTCTGTTTTGCGGCCGCTGTTTGCTGAGAAAAGCCCTTCCCCCATGCATTGAGATGTTCATATTCCGATCGAAAACCGGGCAGAAGAATGAACATGATCAATGTTTTTTGGACTGCCGACAGTCTAAAGAACCACCTAGCGGAAAACCCGTGGAGTGGGGCCCGCTGCACAGCTTTTACATAGAGGTCCATTTAAAAGTTTGTCAGACGGTTTACAGACGGTTTTCAAAACCGAAAACAGTCTGTAAAACTGGCTGTAAACCCGTGCCGTGGGACCAAGGCCGTATAGTTAAGTGTATCACATTATAGTTAATTGTATCACTTTCTTTACATAAAACCCATCTGCAGTGTTATTGGAGTCTGCCTCTGAAGAACCAAAGGCAAAATTGGACATGTAGACTGCAGGACCGCAAATAAGATTGCATAAGGGGAACATATCAGAGGAAGGAAAGAGTAAACATAATAGATATGTAGCTCATCAACTAGTACACAACATTACAATTCAATAATAGTTTTGATAATTGCACCATATGGACATATTTTTCCATTGTGTCTTTATGGTCTGACACAATATAACATTAATGTGATGATTTCAGCTGCACAGTGGCTTAGGGCGAGAAGGGGCCTTCTAGGGTTTTTTTATTTGAAATAAAGAGTGCTGGTCATCAGTCTGAGTAGAGAAGGAATAGGAGTACTGGTACAGGAGTCTGGTGGAGCAGTAAGCACAGCTGCTAGCTTTACTTACCACTCCTTTTTCCTCTGTCCTCCTATGCTCCAGATGCCACACTGACTCCTGACCTTTCTAATGCCTAGAGCAGATAAGGACTAGGGCACAAAGGGAGGTGAGGATATGAAATGACTGACCGTAGTACTTTTTTTTCTGGTCTGAATGTAGTAGTGGTCTTGGGTCTAAAAAAATTAGGGGTCTGGTTTGGGGTCTAAATTAATTTAGTGGTCTAGTCTAGGGTTTAAATTATTTTGAGGTTCTGAATAATGCAGGATACAGGAGTGAGATTCATGTAGGGGTTTGTTTGGGTCCTCAATTGATTTAGGACTTTAAATTCATCTAGGGATGTCATTTTATGGTTTGGGGTATGGTCTGGCTGAATTTATGGGTGTATAAGAGTTGTCTAGGGTCTCAATTTCTGTTAAGTTTCTACCTGGCCTGGTATGGAGTATTAATTAATTTAGAGGTCTTCCCTGGGATCTGAATTAATTTATGGGACTGGTGGGAGATCTGAATTAATTCAGGGGTCTGCTCAGAGGTAAAAATTTATTTAGGGGTCTAAACATTGTACTACAGGGCCCTGAGTTTTCTAGTCTTAGCTTTTTATTGGTAACTGCATTTTCAAGCACTTTTATTTCAGTAGGTTAATATTGGGCGATATGAAGCAACAATTAGTTGCAGTATTAGGGGCATCTGGGGCACCATCAGGCACAGTCCTGCTACTAGCAGCAAGGTGTAAGCATTAAGGGAATTTGTGTTACTATATTGGCTGAGGATGGCTGTAGGAGAATGGAGTCAAATATGTTATACAAAGTCATCATGGCACTCTATAGAAGAAAATAAAATGAGATCAGAAAAGAAGTCACCTGTGAGTCACTGGATGTAGCTGTGTATTCTGCTTGTGAATACTGTATGTCTGATCAGTGCTGTATCCTCACTACCCAACTGTAAATCACTATTATCAATGCTAAAAAATACAATTTAGCTTTGATAGAACAATCAATATTATTTAACTAGCTGACTTTGTACCCGTTGACTGTATATGTCCAGGTGGTCGACATCTACCTCTGCATGGCCATTTTAAAAGGTCAGTGCACAGCGTCTCCCTAATTGTGCAGCTGCAAGACATAAAATATTATGTTTAAAGTCTTGCAGATTATAAAATAATAAATACAATTGATTACTCACTAGCAACACTTTTGCAAACAAAATTAGTGAAAGGAGCTTTCTGTTAATAAAGACAGTTTCATTGCAGTGCAGTTCTGCAACAGAAAATCTGCACCAAAAATGCCACAAAACCGCACCAAAAAGCACCTTAAGGGTGCGTTTACACGGCACAGACGAAATACTGGTGGCTTTTGTCCAAAAACCGGGCAGAAGAATGAACATGTTCTAAGTTTTTAGTTACGGTAGCGGTGAGAAAACCCGTCCGGTGGAAAATCCGTGCAATGTGGACTGCTGCACAGATTTTCCATTTAAGTCTACGGGGGAGCATCGCTTTGTAAAACTGCAAACTGTCTCAACACCGACAAATAACCTGTGCCGTGGGGTCAAGCACTAACTGGGGCTAATATCAGATCCAGTTACAGGGAAGATAAACAAGAAAAATAAAAATGTTATTTTGACCTTATGGAGCATGTAATAACCGAGACCAACTATGCAGACCTGATATCTAACATGTACATGGTCCCTCTATGGCAGTATTAATAATTATATTGGTGCCTGGCTGATACTCTTGCAACTGAATGAAGCACGATACAAGCATACAAGTGCTCCATTTTTTTTTTTTGCTTGTGTATTTAAGGTATTTAAAATATGCTTACATTTCTTAGCATATAAGATAGTTTTGAATTGATTCTATTGATTCTTTTTAATAATGTGTGTATACCTACTGTATATATATCTTGCACATACATACTTCTGCACTGGAGCTCTTTATCGCCCCTCCCCCTTAGACAATTGATTAAGATAACATAACTTTAAGATATAGCTTCCTCATTGAGGTCCCACACAAACTTGATTGGCAGATCTCCCATCTTCTCTTTGTACACTTTATCAAACATTTCACTTTGTGCCACTGTCATTATGTTTTTCCAGTCACCAACAATTCCTGGTAAAGAACATAGAGAAAATCTGAGCCAGTGTCTTTAGGTATAATAAACAATATAGTTACGAATATGGAAAAAAAATTATACAAGAGTATGTAACCTGCCAACATTTTAAGAAATAATTTCCAGAGTCTAATTTCAATCCATAATTATTTTTGTGAGTTTCAATCCTGCTTCTTTTCATAGAGAAACAGCACAAATGACAAAGGGCAACTGAATAACAATCAACATAGCAAAACAGAAAATTACCAGAAAGTATGTTTTCATGCATCTCTGGAATCAGCATATGATGCAACATTTAGACCTATTTCTTTTCAGTGTCATGTACATGTTTTCTTGACAATTTAGAGAATAGCAAAGATGATTTTCTCTCTTAGAGGCCCAGAAACCCGTTTGCCCACTGCCAGGTTGGTAAAGTACAAAAACTGCTCTAAATGTCATTGTATTTTTTCCCATTGAGCATATTTATGTCATCAGAGATGAATAATTCTGTTTTAAATATTCTACTGTTCAATGATCTTCCAAAATACAAAGCACTCTTTGTTACAGTGCTTAAATGAAGTCACTCCGCCCTCTACTAAGCATCTGCATATCACAAGGCATTATGGGAAAGGGGCTGAGAAGCCCAAAGCGCCCTCTGTTAGGCGAAAAGGCAAAACAAAACTCTACAAGCAGTTCATTCGGTGCTCTCCTCAAGGAGAGATCTCCCCCTTTCTGAACCACTCATTGCCTCCCACACAGCCAGCCAGTATTGCTCTGCTCTGCACTGATGAGGGACAAAAATCCCGAAACAGCGTTGTCTGCAGATGAGAGATACTGGCTTGGCTAAAAAATCCTTTTTGCTTTCTCAAGACTCGGTGGGTCAAAAGCAAATTGAGGATTTGTTACATCCAACAGAGGGCGCTTTGGGCTTCTCAGCCCCTTTCCCATAATGCCTTGTGATATGCAGATGCTTAGTAGAGGGCGAAAAGGCAAAACAAAACTCTACAATCCGTTCGTTCGGTGCTCTCCTCAAGGAGAGATCTCCCCCATGGAAACATTGTATGAATTAAGAGGGAGACTCCCGTTCTGAGACGCACCACTAAAGACCAAGCCGCATGCCCTACTGACCTTAGTGCAGGCCAGAGGTAAGGTACTGGCAAGTAGTTATTATATTCTGATCACAAAATTGAAAATACCCTGGTTGTGTTGTGACGCCTGACCTCCCTGAATATTATATATATATTCAATAAACAGTGATGCCAGATATTAGCTGCAGTGTTCACATACATGGCAAATGGTCACTCTTAGCAGGGGATTTAAGAGGTGAGTTCTGTTTGTTGCTCTTTAATTCATTTTGCTCCTTTTTCATACTGTACTCTCAGATCACACCTTCAGTTTACCTTTACGTAGAAAATGCCCTTTACTTTGGTCTACATTTTCATTTGGAATAAATCTATAATTTGCAAGCGGATCATGTTTCATGTTCTTAAAAGTTGCTTTTTCCACCACAGTGTCTATTGCTTTGTCATTAAGGTTTATTCCCAAAAATCTGCACATTTTCAGCACAGCCGATCGAAGGTCCTGAAACAGACATAACAGATTAACCACAAAATGTCCATGCAATGTAGTCGCATAATTGCCTTTACTATCAAAGCATAACTGAGCAATCTAGAATAAAGATTCAATATCTATACCAGCTATGAAACTTCTGTGTTTTCAGGTTTGTTGACGATTGTTGGGACCCGGGGCATGTATTTTTTTTGGGTGATCAGACATTAATAATATCAATAAAATGGTTTTTCATATCTCCTAGAAATTTTTCTCTTTATTGCTGGGAGCTCAAAAATGATGCAACCCTCACAATCCTGGGACCAGTGGATCATGTCACCTGTTTGAAGCTGAAGGGTGACCACACGTGTAGTTGCCCTACACTGTAGTGAACAGAAGATATGGAAACAACTTTCCATGTCTCCAACAGACTTATGTGGAGGGTGATCATGTGTATGTATTTGCTGCTGATTAAGGGGCCTATGAAATGTATTGTGTGGACAGCACATTAAACGTAAAATGTGGACCGCAGATGGAGTCGCTGGCTAAATTTTAGTAAGTTAATCACCTTTGGTCTTGCTAGAAGACTTTCATACTTTTAAGTGCCAAATGGCACTGACAAAATACTGGTCGGATTCTGATTAAAGAATATGACGGGTATTTTATCGTCTTTTGAATGTTTAGGGAGACGGTTTCCGGACGTGGTTTGTGGAATCGGCCATCCCCCTAAACATTAAACAGTATATGTTCCACCCTAAAACTGGGCGAAATAAAGTACATGTTCCAAGTATTTTTGGATGGTTTTCGGATTTGAAATACAACCATTGGTTTTCAGATGGTTTTCAAATCCAAAAAATGTCTGAAAATCTAAATGTAAACCCTTGCTGTGTGGACTTACCCTAATGCTTCTTAGGTTTTCTAATGAACTCTTATACTTGTCTAATGGCTTATTTCTTGGTTAAAAAAAATGTTTTCCTGTCTGATTCTGTTGTTTCCTTGAAATAGCTTGCATTTGTCTTCATTTATTTCCCTTTGTTAATTTATGTTTTCCTGTGCCTTATGTAGCCTTCCTTCTCTGCACCCAAGGAACATTATTTCCTGCTTGAAAACTGTTTTTCTTGTCCTGTAAGGCCGTGTTCACACGGCTTATTCACGCCATATTTGCGAGCCGGATTGCGCTCGCAAATCTGGCGTGAATAAGGGGCGGGTGCGGGGGCGGGGGCGGAGGCGCGGCCCGCCGGCCCCATAGACTTGCATTATCCACGGCGCGTATTGCGCCTGGATAATGTGCATGTCACTTTCTCCCCGCCCAGCGGATTCGCCGAGCGGGGAGGAGCGACGGAATCCACTGTTCTCTATGAGAGCAGTGGATTACCGTAATGACTCTGACGGATTGGCGCCGTATTGAAGTGCAAATCCGGCGCGGAATACGGCGCCAATCCGTCGGCAAATAAGCCGTGTGAACGGGGCCTAAAACTACAAGCTTTTTGATTTTTTTATTTGTAAACATATTTTTTATTGAGAATTTTCAAAAATATATTAGTAAGTGCATCAGCATGTATATCCTTTTACAATGGCGAATTTGTACAGAGTATCAAACATGATCTAAAGCAGTGTTTCTCAACTCCAGTCCTCAGGACCCACCAATAGGTCATGTTTTCAGGATCTCCCACAGAAGGCACTGACAATAATTATATCACCTGTGTCAGGATCTCCAACAGAATGCATGGACAATAATTACATCACCTGTGCAATACTGAGGAAATCCTGAAAACTTGGCCTGTTGGTGGGTCTTGAGGACTGGAGTTGAGAAACACTGATCTAAAGGATCAATTAGGAGACATAAGGCCACATGTATGAAAATGGTCTAGGTCTAAAACTCACTTTGTTGCCCATAGCAACCAGAGCGCCCCTTTAATTTTTCCAGAGCACTATATGAAATGAAAGGGGCACTGTGATTGGTTGCTATGGGCAACAAAGTGAGTTTTAGACCTAGACAGTTTTCATACATGTGGCCCATAATGCATACATATGTAAAAGTGACAAAATGTAAATATATCTTCACTCTGCAATATACTAAGAATTGCTAATGTACCAAAACAATGGAATATAAGAACATAAGAAACTGTTACATTGTAGCATAACAATAGTGACTACGGTTGTAAAAAATTAACACAGACAGCTATACATCAAAGAATTTTCGGAAAGGATGTGTCTCAGAAGAACTATCAGTATAGAGATGAGATGTTTTAATTGTTTTTGGTCCAACAGTAATAGTTTTACATTTTTGGGATGTATTTAAATGCCCTGAAACATGTTCTTCTATTAATAAGTTTTACTTTATAGCATTTTGAATTTCAGGGTGGACGGGAGGTGAAAGCTTTTCCATGATATAAGAATATGAGTTCTCATATTTGGTTTAGGTAAAGAAAGATCCCCAATCCAAACAGAAAGCAAGGCAATTGTCGGTGACCAACCCCTTACAGCTTCAAGGACATTTCCAATGAACCCACGGACAGATTCCTAGGAAGGTTTAACAGTGTGACATTTCCACCACATATATAATAGGGAACCAACTTCCGAATTCCATCTTCAACAAATGTTTGAGTGAGTAGCTGACATTTTCACAAGATGCAAGGAGTCATATACCATCTACATAGTAGTTTACTGGATGCTTCCAGATGATGTATGCATTTAGAGACTTTAAGATTTCAGGTCTTTTTCCCAATTAATTACAAATAGTAGGACATGTGGAGCCGGGTTAGGCAAAAGAGTCTTATAGCACATTGAGAGCACTTTCTGAATTTTGGTTGAATTATTTGTGGAAGATCCCACTAGAAGTGATGCTCTGTTGGATCTCGTTATTTCTAACAAAGCAGAACTTGTTGGAGCAGTCACTGTTTCTGAAAACCTTGGTAACAGCGACAACAATATAATTCATTTTAGTCTAAACTGGGTAAAACAATCACAGATCGGGAGGGCAAAAACATTTAATTTTAAAAAGGCCAATTTTCCCTTATTGATGGCCACAATACAGGACATAGACTGGGAGCAGCTATTATCAGATAGTGATGTAGAAGCCAAATGGGAGGGCTTTAAATATACTTGGTGGAAATATATTAAAAATGTATTCCTTCAGGTAACAAGTATAGGCGATTAAAATTAAATCCAACATGGCTCCTACCTTCTGTTAAAAGGGCAATAAATAATAAAAAAGGGCATTCAAAAAATATAAGTCAGAGGGGTCAGCATGAGCCTTTGAAAATTATTGGTGTGGCCTCACTTGGAATATGCTGTTCAGTTTTTTGCTCCAGTTTATAGAAAGGATGTAATGGAGCTAGAGAGAGTGCAAAGACGAGCAACCAAACTAATACGAGCTTAAAGGCAATGGAGCATCTTATATATGAGCAGTTGATATGAATTGATATTTATTAGTCTTGAGAAAAGATGGCTATGGAGAGACATGATTATTTTATATAAGTATATAAATGGCCCCTACAAAAAGAATGGGAAAAGCCATTTCATGTACAACCCCCTCAAAAGACAACAGGACATTCCCTTCGTCTAGAGAAAAAAAGGATTCAATCTCCAGAGGAGAAAAGCCTTCTTTACCATGAGAACTATAAATCTTGGGAATAGCCTGCCAGAGGAGCTGGTCACAGCTGGAACAGTTGAGGGTTTCAAGAAAGGTTTAGATATCTACCTGAAACTACAAAATATTAATAGTTAATTAGCCCTATAAAATTTTAGATCCAGTCTGATGGCAATTTTCGGAGCAGAAATTAAATATTCATTTAGGGCAGATTGGTTCTCTCCTTATGGTTTCCAAGTCTTCATCAGTAGGGGAAATTGATCTTAAAAATGTCCTATCCCCTCTCCTTCATCCATATTTTTCCCCACCCTTGTTTGAACTTGATGGACATAAGTCTTTTTTTCAACGGTACCAAATATGTGACTCTATTTCCTGTATTGGGGATATTAAAAGTCTCCTGGATCCAGTTAAAGGGCTGGAGGGAATGTACGGAACTGATATCCTTGACAGTGTATATACCTCTCTCCATCCAATTTTGTACATCAATATCAGAAAGAATATTTTGGATACAGACAAGGGTGATGCTTTGTTCAGCTTGTCAGTTCTCAGACCATACACCGCACACTGCATTAAATTGGTCTGCATGATTGTCATCCCAGAAGGAAGCTTTTTATATAGATGATGCACACGATAGCCCGCAAACAGTTTGCTGAAGACAAGCAGACTAAAGCAATGGATTACTTTAGTCTGATGAGACCAAGATAAACTTATGGGGTTCACGAAACCTAGGTGCAAGACTTTCCCAGACACAGCAGGCAGTCCTTAATAAAGGCATCTCTGCCACACTAGAAGCAGAGGCGCTGCTGGCAACAATTAGTGCGTTCTTCCATGGTTAGGTCTGCTCTATCCACTTGCATGGGTTCATCAGAAGATACCATTGGTGAAGGAAGTGGAGGCCTTTGGAACACTGGAGCGAGGATTGGAAAACGACATGTCCAAGCAGTTTTGCGTTGCATGCAGAACTCTAGCGCTCTCTCAGAGAACCGTATGTAGTTTCTGGTGACAAAGCGAATAAGCTCATCCAGGGAAGAAGGCAGGTCATGACCTGCCCGCTCATCTTCAATTCTTCCAGCGATGCCTTTGCCAGAAGGTAGCTACAAGGGCCGTGTTATTCCACTCGAGCTCTGAGGAGAGTGTGCGGATTTGCACCCCATATTGACCCACTGTAGAATCACCCTGAAGTAGGCTAAGCAGAGCCAATTCAGCAGGAGACGCATATCCTGGTTCCTCGAAGACTTTGCGGAACGCCTGTAGGGACACTTGAATGTTTGCCATCAAAGGGTCCTCCAGTCCCAGAGGGCTGTAGCCCAGGCCAAAACTTCACCAGACAGGAGGATCTCTGCTAACGCCACCTTACCCCGTTCAGTGGGTATTTGGTGTGCCATCATCTCCATGTGCACATAGCATTGACTGAGTAAGCCCCTGCATGTCTTTGGGTTGGCGTCATAGCATGGCGGGAGGGACAGGTGGCAACCGGCCAGAGTAACAGGAACCACTGCAGCTGGACTTGCAACCGATGGAGATGCAGGTGTGGACACAGGCAGGCGTGCAGCAAAGTTCTGTATCACGGCAACCTGCTGATCAATACATTGGCTGTGTTGGACCACAACAGTTGTGATGTCTCTAATATCAGTTAGAGGCACCCTGGTGGAATCCATGACCAGTTCATACTGTCAAGGCAGGAGGTGGATTCTCAGGACCACTGTAAGCGGTGGTGTAAGCCACGTCAGGGAGCTAAGTCTAAGTAGCATCCCAGTTTTTGCTGCAATGGTAGACTACCAGGTCGCTACCCCTGACATGATTTGCTTGTGGTGGCAGCCAGGGTGCAGCATGGTACAGAATCGGACGCAGGTGAGTGGTCGGGAACAGGCAGAAAGGTTGGGCAGATGGCAGGCAACATGGTCAGGAAAACAGGCAGGAAGTTCTGGTATATGGAACTACAATACAATGCAACTATCACTAAACTCCTAACAAACACCAACAAACTGGCAGGGAAGACAGGAGGAGGTGTACTAATAAAGGAGAAGGTGAAACATGATAGGACATTAAGGGTGCACTGGCGCTTTAAGTGTTAAAGAGCTAGCATGCACCCTAAGGAACGGGTACATGCCCACTGAGCCAGGACAGAGCAGGAGCGGGCCCAAGTCAGTGCCGGGCTGGATGGGAGAAAAAAGCATGGTAATGTCTGTGGACCAGAACACGGTCCACAGCACGAGCCATGACAGCTGGAGGAGTTGTGCAGAGTGGCTAGTTCATGAGAAGGCCAGTGACTGTTGTTGAAAGATGGCAGATTGGTGTGGCGGTGAAGAGGAGGGGCGTGACCAAGCAAACGTTTTCCGTCAAGTAGGGGCCTGTTGGTCTGGTTAGCCAAAAGTGTGGGTGATGCTAGAAGTACACATGCAGCACCAAAAGAAAGAGCACAGAGAGCAAGAGAGACTGTACCGAGCATGGCGGTGAGTCAGCAAGCTGTGTCTAAAGTGATGGAGGCCGAGCGGAGCCGTCCTGAGAAGATAGTTGCAGAATATCCAAGCCAGTGCCAACAACAAGGTCTGTTCTGCGTCCCATGTCCTGGGAGCTCAAGCGAGAACTGGAAGACTAGGTCTACTAATTTATGAACTGTGGAGGCGTTTCAGGAGCGTGGGTGGCTGAAAATCGTACAACTGGAGAGGTCCTGAAGTTTGACCGGCGTATCGGTTTGGAGTCCACTTTGGAGGACGAGACCCAAGAGGTGCTGTTTGTGAACCACAGTGTGGTGAAGAGAGTCTTTGTGCCTAAGAAACTACATAGTCTGTACAGTTGGAAGAAGATCAGCTTCCAGAAAATGGCAGGCACAAAAGGCTATTGGGCCAGAAACCGGAGCCAGAGGAATCACGGGAGGAGGAGGAGGTACCGGAGAGTAGTGGTATCAACCCTATGCCAGGGACAGGGAAATGGACAACCTCAAACCAACAGTTTCCGAGACAGCTCCGGTGACCATCACCTGGGCATAATTGGAGCACATGGGCATGTTCAGCTCATGCGCACACTTAGTTGCTGACACGCACGTATTAGTATGGCACCCGTGGTGGACGGAATAACTCAAGGAGCTGCACGTGTACATCGCATGTGCATAATGCATTGTTGAGACACACATAATACATACTGAGCACACACAACACAACTAGGCACTTGTGAAAGCGAAAATAAGCACATGGGCACTTTTAGTTTTCTGACACTGTGAAAACCAAGGCTCACATTCGTTGTTTGAAAGCATCTACATTAGGCTAAATATGTTTTTTTCTTCTCATATTAATCAGCTTTTTTGAAGGGAATTATGCACTATATTTGGGAAAATCTGTTTTTTATCCCACCCGTCCCGATCACATGGGAAAGGGATGGGGCTTACTTTAGCATATATACCCACTTTGTTAATTTTATAAGAGGGATCATATATCCTAGGGCTCTCGCCATATTAGAGTCCTTTTTCTTCTTACCTATTGATGAATCTGAGAATCGACTTAGATGAAACACGTCTGAGTGTGTATTGCAATAGGGTGATCTAGAGATCTCAGTGTATAGATTACAGGGTTGCCTTTTTTTGGACAGTTACTCTGCTAAGAAATGGACTCCTAACGGATTTCTAGAGAAATTACATGTTCCCATTTATTTCTCCATAACTGTTACTGATTCAGCCCTGGGTGACATGATTTACCTACCTGGTTGTAAGGAATTCACATAATGACCTCTAGTTTATAGTTAAAGTAGAAGGGGATCTGGTTTGGTGACTGAATGTTCTATAACATTGAATGATTTCATCATGATATTTGTTCAATCCTATTGCCTTTATGTTTATAGTAAGCACCTCATGGTATTTTGTTATTGGAGATTGTCGTTTTTAATGTATACACACTAAGGGCCACATGTAGGAACCTGTTTAGGTCTAAAACTCATTCTTTTGCCCATAGTAACCTATGGACAAAAAGTGAGTTTTAGACCTAAACAGGTTCATACATGTGGCACTAAATGTCATTTTAATGGAAGGGTTTATACTCTGTGATGTTTTCACCCTCTCTGAATTTCTTTTTTTTTGTGAGTTTTGCTCATAGCTCCATGGCCCATTCCAGCTCTATAGCCAGAAGGTCTTGGTCTCAGTTGACAGGTCTGTAGTGAGACCTCATGATCTTCTCATAATACCTTTATTCAGCACTACAGAATTGAAGAGAGGTTCTCGGAGGACACTAGGTTTTGGAGGTGGCTTCTGAGGTTTTTGCAGAGGGTCCCTTTCTAGGAGATCTGTTTGTTGCATCCCCATCATTGAGCTGCTGACAAAGACATAAGGAAAACTTGTGATTTACAATGTAAATCTGTTTACTCTTAGTTCTGTCAGCAGCACAAGGCTCCCTTCTTATCCAGACAGTATGTACTAAGAAAATGACACAAAGGGGATGCAATCTAGGGCTGCACTTTATAAAGTAGCTGGCTTATTAAAAGCTTCATCTGAGCTATTGGTCTGCAGAGCAAAGAAATTTATATTAAGGTTCTGCTTACTGAACTAAGGGAAAACAGATTTACATTCTAAATCACAAGCATGCTACATATCTTGTACTGAATAAAATTACAGCATGCATCTAAAAGCCACATTGATAATTCTGCTGCCTCAACTACAAATTCTGAGAAAGCAAAAACTGTCTTTTGTCTTAACTAAAATGTAACGCTATGTGCACACAGCAAATGTTAAAATACCATCCAAAATCCAACGGCATTTTAACATGAAAAAAACACGGTCGACTTTTGGATTTCCCACCGGTCCAGTACATTGACTGTATAGGAATCCGGTGGAAAATAAAACGGGCAGATTTATCTAGGCAGTTGCGCCAGAATTCTGGCTCAACTTGCGCCAAAAACAAGCTTTTCGCAACATTTACTATGTGTTTTAGACAGTTTCAGACGCCTCTGCGATAAAGTGGGTGTGGCTTTGTAAAAAGGGGTGTGGTTTCATGGAAAAAGATGTGGCTTAAACACTGCCAAAAATGCGCCAGAATGTGGTCGCAGTTTCTGGCATAAAAGTAAGCCAACTTAAAGATGGTACAAACTTAAACTAGACAGTTCTAACCTGTGCCAGATTTATCAACACTATGGTAAATGTGGCGCATTGTAAGACTGTCTAGTCTAACTTTACACTGTCTAAAAGTAAGACACTATTGATAAATCTGCCCCAACATGTTCTAAAATCCGTCGGAATCCAGCGGATTTGAAAACCGACGAGAAAAAATCTGTGCTGTGTAGACTACAGCTCAAATTTTCTATTGCTGTATATGGGGCACAGGTTACAGTTGGATATTCGGCAGATTCTAAATACTGAATCCGCTGAAAATCCAACTAAAAACTGGTGCTGTGATAACATAGCCTAAGGAGTGTGTATGTCAATAAGCTTGCCAGTTCTACAGTACAATGACAAGAAATGTGAATGCAGCTTTGTTCGATAACACAATCAGTACAAAAAATCATTTACTAAGGTATGCAATAATTTTGTTACATAAATTATGTGTAGGTTTCAGATATAACATTGTTGTCATATTTACTTTATATACTTTATTTACATTTTATCATCCATTAAATAATCAATTACCTTTTTCATTTCCTCAAATGTCACAAAAAGTATGTTGAAATCATCTTTGTGCATGTACCAGCCCCTAACATGATCAAACCAGGAGCCGCATCCCGCTATAAAATAAGATAAAATTTGAATGCATAGAAGATTTACATGCAGAAAAAGTTAATAACTGAATCACTGTTATTTTAAAAACAGGATGATCTTAGTGTTTGACGTGTTTTTCAAAGTAAATTTCCTTGTTCACACAATATTGCTTTTTATACATTCACTTTTATAATAGCTTTATACGTAAGCATTCATTTTAATTTCTAAGCAATATTCTCATTTCCTAGAAATGTTGCATAAAAACCTGTGGCGGTACGGAATAATGCCCACAATCTTTTCAGTCCATTTCCTTATGGTTTATATTGTGATCCACGCTCCTACACACAGAGCAAACTGCAGCTGAAGCGACGTTTCGGGGGCACTGCCTCTTTGTCGAGCATGCGTGTTAACATCTTTATCCTATATCCAGAGCTGCCATCAGTCATCTATTAACCGTTTTAGGGCCCCATACAGCCAAATCAAATGGGGCACTCACCCATTACCATTCCATTTTTTTTCAATCGGGGGCCCCCTTTTTTGATTAGGCCCCTGCAATACTGTTTGTACTGCCCTATTGGCCCCCCTGCCTATACCCGTCATTCCCAAAATTTTAAAACGTTAAAAAACCCTTAATCTTAAAATGGCTATATTTTCTTATACAAAAACACTAGTTCACAAAAAAAAATTTAAAAGTTATTTAAAGGGGTTTGGGTGGATTCGCGGGACCAAGCAAGCGAGATAGTTAAAGCCACCCCCAGGGGCGATCAAAAGGCCCCGGGGTTTTCCCCGGGGGCCCCCCCCAAAGCGGGGATGGACTTGCGGGCGTGAGGCTCCCGGGTCGTTACCCTGAGTGACTTGCTTGCGATGGGGCCGAGGTAGGGCGTGGTACAAATCGTAATCCAAGGCGTAGTAGGGAAAGCAGAAGGTCAGGGCAGGCGGAGAGGTTCGTGGTCAGAGATGGGGGAGGGTCGGGCGGCGGCAAAAGGAAAAGGTAGGAAACGAGCGGAACGGATGGTAAAGGGTAATCAAAACGGATCCAACACTCTCTAAAGCAAGGTACCACCCAAACAATCTGGCAGAGAGTGGGGGCGTATTCCGATTTAGGACCAGGGGCCCCGAAATAAAATTAAGGGCGTGCGGGCCCCTTTAAATCCAGACCAGCCCGCGCGCCGCCCTAAGCGAGGTCGCCACGGGGGCGGGACGGAGGAGCGACGTTACAGGATCAGGGCGGGGAAAGGGAAAACTGGCCCCAAGAACTGGGCAGGGGGGGGCTTTGGCGCGGGGACCGCGGCACCGCCCCGGGACCCCTGGGGCAGGGGGGCGGCCCGGGGCACCCGGCACCCGCGCCACCCCCCATGACAAACCCCCCCCCCCCTTATCTCCTCCTCTTTTTAGGGGAACTTGGAAGAAGTCGGGGAAAACAGGTTGCCCCGGGGTTCCCAACAAATCTCCCCCGGCCCAACCCCTTCCAGTCAATAAAAAAAAACCGCTTCCCCTACTGTTTCCCCACCAACCCCCCTTACCTCAAAGTGTTTTCAGAGTCCCCAAGGAAAGGGAGAAAACCCCACGGGAGAAGCGATTCGAAAACCCACAGGCTTGAGGAGAAAACATGGAAAGGTTTTTCGGGATAGAGAGTAGGGGGAAAAAGCGGGCTTCTGGGACACGGGTTTAAGTTGCCAAGTAAACAAAAGGGCCCAATACTTGGGGCCTAACTTATAGGGGGACCTTGAAGGGTTGTATTTGGCGGACAACCAAAACTTTCCCCGGCTTAAATAGGGAGGGGGGTTACGGTCCCTGCGGCTGGATTTTTGGGTTTGAGCGGGGGCCCCTGAAGGGCCCCTGACGCGTGGTTTCCCCAGAGTGCCTTGATGTCCGCACCGGGGCACCCACGGCGGAAATGACACGAAGTAGCCAAGGGAGGGGGCGGGCGGGGATGTCCCAAAACACCACAAAAAAAGGGGAGGCCCCAGGGGATTCTGAGTCAAAAAAATTAAGAAAATTCTGCCCAGGGGAGGGGGTCAGACCAATTACCTGAAGTCCTAACACTTGGTTAACCCTTCTACCTCTATCTGGGGTGGGTTTCAACAAAAGTCAATTAAATCTGCATCTGGCCATTAGACCCCCCAAAATTCACACAAACGGGGCCCCCCCCTATCCAACGATTGAAAAACAAAGCCTGCAACCGAAAAATGTGGGGGAAAAAAAATGCGGGCCAGCTGTGGAGCAGAAGGGTAACCGGGCAGGGGAAACAAAGTGGGCCATTTTCGAAAATTTTTTGTCCCACCCAGAGGACGTGTTTCCAGAGGGGCCGGGGGGCAAAACAAAAACCATGGCTATAGGGACAAGGGGTCTTTCTGGCACCGGGGGAGAGGCTGAAGCAGACCGCGGTCTGAAAAGGCCCTTTATTGCGGGCCCAGAGGTACGGGCCCAGGACAAAGTCTCAAACATCACGAGCGAGAGGGGGGCCCCCAAAAAATACCGAGAGTTTACTGCAGAATTTTAGGGATTTCCCGGGGGACCACTGTTCGAGGGGGCATGTCCCCCTTTTAGGATACGAGGGCCGCGGGGCAGGACGTATAGGTCTTCCCGGGAGCAGTTTGAAGATCCAGGGAGCCCCCGGGTGAGGGCCGGAAAGGGGGGAATTATTGCGCGAGGGGGTTAGGTCCACAGTGTCCGGGGACTCGAGGGGGTCCGCTTGACTTTTTTTTCCGCAGGCCAAAGGGTGGGGGGAGTTAAGCGGGGGGAAAGGGCGCCACCGGGCTTTCCGGGGTTTCCCAACCAGCAGACTGGTGAAAGAAGATTTTGTGATCGGTGAAATCTCAATGGGTGCGAGCCCCCTCAGAAATTTTGGCCATTCTTCTAGGGCAATTTTTTATCCAGAAGTTCCCATCACCAAGTGTAATTTTTTCGCAAATGAAGGCTTGGAGAAGAACCACAGGTCCCAATTCCTTGGGGGGAACTTTTAAGAAAACCGCCGGCCCACTGGGAGGCGCCCTTTTCTGGGGAAAAATGGGCGTGTGGGTCCGGGGGGCAGGAACAGGAGCTAAAGCAAATGTGCTTTAAAAACCCTTAAAAGGCTTCTTGGGCCTCGGGAAGCCAACTTGGGGTTGCTTCTTTTTGGTGGGGCTACCAGGGGGGCCCACCGGGTGGGAGAATGGGGGAAAATTGCCTGAAAATAGTTAGCGAACCCCAAAAAAAAGCCTGGGGGGCGGAACCCACGGTTGGGGCCCTGCAGGCCCCCTGAAAGCTTGGAGGGGCCATCTGAACCTTGAAAGGAAACAATGACCCTAAGAAGGGCAAGAAGGCCCCTTCAAAAGGGATTTCTCCGTTTTTCTGGTGGTGGTACAGGACCTGAGCACCTTGGGGGATGTGGTGGCGGTGAGTTTGTCAGGAGAGAAGATTAAAAATGTATCCCGAAGGGGCTATGATGCAGATGTAGAGCAGGTGGGGGATTTTGTAAAAATTTTTGGCAAGGGATCGTTGGGGGTGTGACCGAAATGGGTTTGGGGATTTTAAAGGCGCTTTCCTTCGTGCCTTTCCCCCGGGGGGAATAGGTTGGAAGCCCGCCTTAAAAAAATTTTGCGTTAGGCGGTAAACGTTCCATCGGCAGGGGTACGATTTTTTAGGGGTTTTTTATTTTAGGCCACCCAAATAATCGGGATACAAGGGCCGGAGAGTTTCCCTCTTTCTTTTTAACAAAGAAAAATCCCGGCCCCCAAAAAGGGGAGGAAGACTTGCATTAAAATCCCTTACGGAGATTTCCTGATTACTCCCACATCGCCTTTGGTTTCCGGGACAAAATAGGTAGACTCGCCTCGGGGGGGCGTAGTACCGGTTGCGGTCAATAGGACAGTCGAAGGGCCGGGCGGGGGAAGAGTTTCGGCCTGTTTTCGGAAAAGACTCGGGGTAGTCCTGGATGGAGTGGGCAGACCCGGGAGGGGTTGAAAACTTTGCAAGGGGCCGTATAAAAAGGGCGAAGTACCGGGAAAGGGATCGTGAATGGCAGCCACCCAACGGCAAACTCGCCGTGTTTCCCGTTTTGGGGCGCAGCATGTCCCGTAACCAAAGGGAATCCAGGAGGGTTTTGAAGAGGGCGAGAGAACGAATTTCAAGTTCCTTGTGTAGAGCGCCTTTGCAAGGTGAGGGGGGTGTGCAGAACCGAATAGATCCTGAGGATTCGCCACTGACAGAGGAGATGAAAATTGGGTTTTTTCAAATGGGTCACCGGGGAGAAAAATTGGGGACCAGCCGGGGGTTTAAAAATTACCAGCGGACCCAGTCAAGGAAGGTGTGGCTTGAAAAGGGGGTCTGGGGAAATTTCCCCAGAGTACAGGAAGGGCAGAAAGGGGGAGGCCCCTGAAACCTAGAGATGCCCTCCGCAGCCCCAGGTGGGCGTTTCCCCCCGGGGGCCACGGACGTCCCCAAAGGGGAATGGCCAAGCCGCACAATAGAAAAATAGCTGCCCTTAGACGCCGCTGTGAGTTCCTCCTGGGCTCAAGTGAGCCTTTCACCTCATGGGGGTTTATCCTCAGGAACTTTACGGGGGAAGTGGAGGACTTGAAGAACAAAGTAGACGGGAGCCGACGTGGTCGGGTGGGCCTCCCATTGGAGGGGAGCTCTTTTGTCTTCAAAAAGCGTAGTCATTCGGGTGGCCAACCCAATCATTTGTCCAGAGAGGAGGGCAGATCCCCCCCCGCGAGCTCATTTTAATCGCCCCCAGAGGCCTTTCCCAAAAGGTTGCCACCAAGGGGTCATTGTTCCAGTTCAGTTCAGGGCTAGGGTGCGGAACTAGGGATATGACCCACCGTGGATCCCCTGACGGAGACGGCAGAGCGCGGCAGCGGAGGAGGTGCGCCCGGGTTCCCCGAAGACCATGCGGGAAACCCCCGGAGGAAAGGGTTGAGATTAGCCTCAGCGGGTTCTCTTCCATAGCAATGGGCCCGGCCCGAGCTTTGCCTGGAGGAGGAAATTTTTTAAGGCCACCTTAACCCCTCTAGGAAATTGATGCCCAACTGATATGGGGGGAGCATTGACTGATAAGCCTGCACTTCTTTGGGGGCCCCATCATAGAAGAGGGGAGCAGAGGGGGCAGAGAAATTCCCGGTGAGGACAGGTAGTGCCATGGCTGCAGGGCAAGGTCAGGGGTGGTTTGGGAAACGCTGCAGGGGAGGTAGACGAAAGCAAAGGGATGCATAAAAAGGCATACGCTGGTTGCTGGCGACGGCCTCGAATGTCCCGATTCGGGGGAGAGGTACCCTGGCGGAAACCATGGCAATTTTACTGTAAGGGTTCGGTGGGTTTGCTGGACCACCGCAAGCGAGATGTTAACCACGCCAGGGGGCAGGTTAAGAGCCCCGCAAAGCGGATGGACTTGCTGGGGTGAGGCTACAGGTCGCTACCCCTGACTTTACTTGTTGCATGGCGCCGGGGTAAAGGCGGGGTACAAAAACGTAATCCGGGCGTAGTCAGGGGAAAGGGAGAAAGAGGGCGGCGGCAGGGTTCTGGCAGAGATGGGGGATGGTCGGGAAAGGGGAAACGGGAAAAAGGTCAGGGAAACGTACGGAACGGACGGGACACAAATCAAAAGGACTCCAAACACTCTTAAAAAAAAGGGCGCACACCAACAATCTGGCCCGAGACTGCTGGGGGCGTAATCCATATATAGGCCACGGCCGTCAATAATATTTAACGGGGGCCCTGGGCCCCTTTAAAAACCGCCCGCCTCCCTGCGCGCCCCTAAACACGGTACACGCACGGCCCCGGGAAGGGAGGAGGGGCGTTCACAGGATACGGGAGGGAAGAGAAAATGGCGCCAAAAGGGCACGGGGGCAAAACTGGGGAGCCCGCCACCCACCCCGGGGCCCCATACAGTTCTTCTTTATTAAGCCCCTTTGGGGCAATGTCCCCCGTGTGAAAACAAAATTAAAAGCTTTAAACCCAAACATGGACTGCAAGTAGCTTTCCCGGTGTTCTGTTGGGGGGCTGCACTGGGCCCCCCTAGTACTTTGCCCCCAACACTGAACAATAGTTGCTGTTTCTTAATAAAATTTGAAGTGTTTTTGACTGAACTGCATTCATGTGGGACTTTTTTGCTTGCCCTTTTAATAATCCAATTGAAAAACAGTTGACAATTGTGTTTTGTTGTTTCATGCTGATTTCCAAAACACAAGTGTAAAAACCTTTTGCTTATTTTGTTGCCTTTCATAGGGTGAACAATATCTGGTCCTTTTTTGATGCATGTGCAATTTTGACATGTTAAACATGGGAACGTACCATTTTCCTTTGATGCTAATAAACACCTCTCTGCTAGGCTTTTTTCTCATCAGGTCTGAACGGACCAATTTGTTACCTAGCGTTTTTCCTGCTCAATACACAAATTTAGGATGTTGTTTAAATTGTCTTCCATATTTTGGGTCTGTCTGTAGAATTCCCCCCCCATTTTTTGATGTATTCAAACTTTTTTGTAACTATGTGTGGAGAAAACCAGGCACTGGTCATCACCTGCCCAATACAATCCCAACAGTGAAACATGGTGGTGGCAGCTTCATGCTATGGGGTGTTTTTCAGCTGTAGCGACAGGACGACTGGTTGCAATTGAAGGAAAGATGAATGTGGCCAAGTACAGAGATATCCTGGATGAAAACTTCTTCCAGAATGCTCTGGATCTCAGACTGGGCCGAAGGTTCATCTTCCAACAAGACAATGACCCTAAGCACACAGCTAAAATAACAAAGCAGTGGCTTCAGAACAACTCTGTGCCCATTCTTGACTGGCCCAGCCAGAGCCCTGACCTAAACCCAACTGAGCATCTCTGGAGAGACTTGAAAATGGCTGTCCACCAATGTTCACCATCCAACCTGAGGGAACTGGAGAGGATCTGCAAGGAAGAATGGCAGAGGATCCCCAAATCCAGGTGTGAAAAACTTGTTGCATCATTCCCAAAAAGACTCATGGCTGTAGTAGCTCAAAAGGGTACTTCTACTCAATACTGAGCAAAGGGTCTGAATACTTAAGAACATGTGATATTTCAGTTTTTCTTGTTTAATAAATTTGCAAAAATATCTACATTTCTGTTTTTTTCCTTTCAAGATGGGGTGCAGAGTGTAAATTAACGAGCAAAAAAATTTTACTTTTTTGATCTTACCAAATGGCTGCAATTAAACAAAGAGTAAAAAATGTAAAGGGGTCTGAATACTTTCCGTACCCACTGTACATGTTTAAACTACACTACATCTCATGTCTGTAGTTCCTGTGCCGGCTGCTTCTACAAACTGTATTCAACTGCTGCCAACAGCTAGATTTACAGGTCTTACGGCTAAATTTATTTTGAAATATACACCTGTATAACCTTGATGTGCACTGTAGACACCTCTTACTCCTCCTGCTTGTAGCCCTCCCAATCTTTATTTTTTAAATGCCTCAACCTGTACTACCACCAAATGTATTAAGTCCTGTTATCCTGAACCTCGATGTTCCCCACTGCCATGTTCTCGCTGCTACCAATGGTACCGCTGCCTAATCTTGTCGAACCGAAACCTCGCTGTTCCCCATTGCCATGTTCTCGCTGCCACCAATGGTACTGTGGCCTAATCTTTTCGAACCAGGACCTCGCTGTTCCCCATAGCCATGTTCTCACTGCCACCAATGGTACTGCGGCCTAATCTTATGGAACCGGAGCCTCGATGTTCCACATTGCCATGTTCTTGCTGCCACCAATGGTACAGCGGCCTAATCTTGTCAAACCGGAACCTCACTGTTCCCCATTGCCATGTTCTCGCTGCCACCAATGGTACTGAGGCCTAATCTTGTCAAACCGGAACCTCACTGTTCCCCATCGCCATGTTCTCGCTGCCAGAAATGGTACTGCCGTCTAATCTAATCAAACTGGAACCTCCATGTCCCTCATTGGCATGTTCTCGCTGCCACCAATGGTACTGCCGTCTAATCTAGTCAAACTGGAACCTCCATGTTCCCCATTGGCATGTTCTCACTGCCACCAATGATACTGCCATCTAATCTGGTCCAGCCTGCAGGGGCCTAAGTTCAATTGGTCCCTGGGGCAAAAAGTGAAATGGGGCTTCTGCCAGTTACCATGTGCCATTTCCAATACCGTTGTCTTCTTATGTGTCAAAGGGGCTTTTGGGCCCCTCAGGATGCAGGGCCCTGTAGCAGCTGCTACGCTGCACCTCCTATAGCTACGCCGCTGCTTTTTAAGCTGTCCCCATCTTTTCAGTTAGCCATTGAAAGGAATGAAGTATTTTTGCCTATGAATTTTTTTCTGATACTCTTAGAGCAAAATGTTCTTCACTAAGTTGTTTCACGTATCCAGTTTACTGTTATGGACTGTAATTACAGCTTCTCCACTCTTCTTCACCTGCATAGGTATAAAAATTAACTTGAGAAGCTTTTCCCACTGACTTTAATGGGGTGCTAGTTCAACTCGAACCGAGCACTACTAATGTTCGAGTTCGAGTCGAACTCGAACATTTTACTGTTCTCTCATTACTAGTAACAGATGTAGCATTGTTGAATTAGGCAACATATATAACACAACTTGCGGCTAGTAGCTTCCACGAGTCCCAACTCAAGTTCTTATTGCAAAGAGATGTCCTCACTTCGGGTAACATCATGATGCCCATAATGGGTTTGGAGTAGAGCAGAACTCAAAAAGAGTCCTCTCCCAAAGTTTAGAGTAAAAGGTTGCACGATGTTTTGGGGGGCTTTCTACTCTAAACTTTGGGAGAGGACTATCTATGTGTCAATAAGAACTTGAGATGGGACTAGTGGAAGCTACTAACCACAAGTTGTGTTATATATGTTGCCTAATTCAACAATGCTACATCTGTTACTAGTAATGAGAGAACAGTAAAATGTTCGAGTTCGAGTCGAACTTCGAACAGTAGTAGTGCTCGGTTCGAGTTGAACTAGCACCCCATTAAAGTCAATGAGAGAAGATGTTCAAGTTAATTTTTATACCTATACAGGTGACAAAGAGTGGAGAAGCTATAATTACCATCCATAACAGTAAACTGGATACGTGGAACAACTTAGTGAAGTAAATTTGGCTCTAAGAGTATCAGAAAAAAATTCATAGGCAAAAATACTTCATTCCTTTCAATAGCTAACTGAAAAGATGAGGACAGCTTGCAAGCAGGGGCGTAGCTATAGGAGGTGCTGCGGCAGCAGCTGCTACAGGGCTCAGCATTCTGAGGGGGCCCAAAAGCCCCTTTGACACATAAGAAGACACCGATATTGGAAATGGCACATGGTAACTGGCAGGAGCCCCATTTCACTTTTTGCCCCAGGGCCCAATTTGAACTTAGGCCTCTGCAGGCTGGACCAGATTAGATGGCAGTATCATTGGTGGCAGTGAGAACATGCCAATGGGGAACATGGAGGTTCCAGTTTGACTAGATTAGACGGCAGTACCATTGGTGGCAGTGAGAACATGCCAATGAGGGACATGGAGGTTCCAGTTTGATTAGATTAGACGGCAGTACCATTTCTGGCAGCGAGAACATGGCGATGGGGAACAGTGAGGTTCCGGTTCGACAAGATTAGGCAGCAGTACCATTGGTGGCAGCGAAAACATGGCAATGGGGAACGATGATGTTCCGGTTTGACAAGATTAGGCCTCAGTACCATTGGTGGCAGCGAGAACATGGCAATGGGGAACAGTGAGGTTCCGGTTTGACAAGATTAGGCCGCTGTACCATTGGTGGCAGCAAGAACATGGCAATGTGGAACATCGAGGCTCCGGTTCCATAAGATTAGGCCGCAGTACCATTGGTGGCAGTGAGAACATGGCTATGGGGAACAGCGAGGTCCTGGTTCGAAAACAGTTCCGAGATCAAAGGCAGGGGGTATCGATTTTTTATGGTGATTTTATTTAGGCCACGATAATCGATACAGGGCCGGAGAGTTCCATCTTTCTTTTCAACAAAGAAGAATCCGGCCCCCACAGGCGAGGAAGACTTGCATATAAATCCCTTACGGAGATTCTCCTGAATGTACTCCGACATTGCCTTGGTTTCCGGGACAGAAAGTAGGTAGACTCTGCCTCGGGGAGGCGTAGTACCGGGTTGCAGGTCAATAGGACAGTCGAAGGGCCGGTGCGGAGGAAGAGTTTCGGCCTGTCTTTCGGAAAAGACGTAGGCTAGATCCTGGTATGGAGTGGGCAGACCCGGCAGGGTTTCGTAGACTTTGCAGAGGCGGGCCGTAGAACAGGACGAAGTACCGGAAGGCATCGTGAATGGCACGCCGGACCCCAACGGACAATCTCGCCTGTGTTCCAGTCTAGGGTCGCAGCATGCTCCTGTAACCAAGGAAGTCCCAGGAGGATTTCTGAAGAGGAGCGAGGCAGAACGAGGAGTTTCAGCGTCTCCTTGTGTAGAGCGCCTATCTGCAAGGTGAGGGGCGCTGTGCAGAACCGAATAGCATCCTTGAGGCATTCGCCACTGACAGAGGAGATGAACATGGGTTTCTGCAAATGGGTCACCGGGAGACGAAACTTGGAGACCAGCACGTGGTTGACAAAATTACCAGCGGACCCCGAGTCAAGGAAGGCTGTGGCTTGAAAGGTGCTGTCTGGGGAGATTCCACAGAGTACAGGAACGGTCAGACAGGGGAGAGGCCGCACTGACACCTAGAGATGCCTCTCCTGCGAGCCCTAGGTGGGGGTTTCCCCGGGCGCACGGACAGTCCCCAAAGAAGTGGCCAGAGGGCCCCCACAATAGAAACATAGCTGCCTCAGACGACGCTGTGAGCGTTCCTCCTGGGTCAAGTGAGCCCTTTCGACCTGCATGGGTTCATCCTCAGGAACTGTTATCGGAGGAAGTGGAGGACGTTGAAGAACAGAAGCTAGACGAGGTAGCCGACGTGGTCGGGTGACCTCCCATTGGAGGCGGAGCTCTTATTGTCTCTCAGAAAAGCGTATGTCGATTCGGGTGGCCAACCGAATCAGTTCGTCCAGAGAGGAGGGCAGATCCCGACCCGCGAGCTCATCTTTAATGCGCCCCGAGAGGCCTTGCCAGAAGGTTGCCACCAGCGCCTCATTGTTCCAGTTCAGTTCAGAGGCTAGGGTGCGGAACTGCACGGAGTAGTGACCCACCGTGGAGTCGCCCTGACGGAGACGAAGCAGAGCTGCGGCAGCGGAGGAGGTGCGGCCAGGTTCCTCGAAGACCATGCGGAACCCCTGGAGGAAGGCTTGCAGATTAGCCATCAGCGGATCTCCTCGTTCCCATAGCGAAGTGGCCCAGGCCAGAGCTTTGCCTGTGAGGAGGCTAATTATGAAGGCCACCTTAACCCCCTCAGTAGGAAATTGATGCCCCAACGTCTCGATATGGGTGGAGCATTGACTGATGAAGCCTCTGCACTTCTTGGGGTCCCCATCATAGCAAGAGGGGAGCAGCAGGTGCAGAGAAGTTCCCGGTGCAGGAGCAGGTAGTGCCATGGCTGCAGGAGCAACTGGTGCAGGAGTGGTGGAAGCAGCTGCAGGCGGAGGTAGACGAACCGCAAGGTACTGCATCAAGCTGGTCGATACGCTGGCTCTGCTGAGCGACGGCCGTTGTAACGTCCCAGAGTTCGGGCAGAGTTACCCTGGCGGAATCCATGGCCAGATTGTACTGTAAGGGTTCGGTGGATTCGCTGGACCACCACAAGCGATGATAGTTAAGCCACGCCAGGGAGCAGAGTCTAAGTAGCCCGTCGCAAAGCGGGATGGACTTGCTGCGGCGTGAGGCTACCAGGTCGCTACCCCTGACGTGACTTGCTTGCGATGGCGGCCGGGGTACGGCGTGGTACAAAATCGTAATCCAGAGGCGTAGTCAGGGACAGGCAGAACGTCAGGGCAGGCGGCAGAGGTTCATGGTCAGAGATGGGCAGATGGTCAGGGCAGGTGGCAAACAGGCAAGGTCAGGAAACGTAGCGGAACGGACTGGTACACAGGTAATCAAAACGGACTCCAACACTCTCTAAAGACAAGGTACGCACACCAACAATCTGGCAGAGACTGCTGGAGGCGTAATCCATATATAGGACCAGCGGCCGTCAATAACTATTTAACGGCGCACTGGGCCTTTAAATCCAGACCAGCCGTCGCGCGCGCGCCCTAAGCAGCGGGTACACGCACGGCGGCCGGGACAGGCAGGAGCGACGTTCACAGGATCACGGGCAGGTAAGAGAACTGGCGCCAGAGACTGGGCAGCGGGGGCATGGACGCGGGGAGCCGCGGCACCCGCACCAGACCCCCAGCGGGCAGGGGGGCGGCCACGGGGCACCGCGGCACCCGCGCCAGCCCCCATGACAGTTACATTCTTTATTAAGCCCCTTTGGGGACAATGTCGCCAGTGTGAATATCAAAATAAGAGCATAACCAATCATGGACTGACAAGTATGCTTACCTAGGTGTTCTGTGTGGGGGTCTGCACTCGGCCCTCCTAGTACTTTGCACCCAACACTGAACAATAGTTGCTGTTTACTTGAAATAAATTAGAAGTGTTTTTGTACTGAACTGGCGAGTTCAGTGTGTGACTTCTTGTGCTTGCACTTTTAATACATCCAATTAGAAAACCAGTTGACAATTGTGATTCAGTACTGTTTACATGCTGATCCAAAACACAAGTGTAAAAACCTTTTGCTTATTTTGTTGCCTTTCATAGGGTGAACAATATCTGGTCCTTTTTTGATGCATGTGCAATTTTGACATTTAAAAAAAGGGAAAAACGTACCTTTTTCCTTTTGGGAAGTTTAAAAAACCACCTCTCGCTGGCCCCTTTTTTTCATCAGGTCGAACGGAAAAATTTTTTTTCCCTGGGCTTTTTTCCCCTGCTAAAATACAAAAATTTTAGGATTTTTTTTAAATTCCCTTCCCATATTTTGGGTCTTCTGTAAAAATTTCCCCCCACCATTTTTTGATGATATTGTTTAAACCTTGTTATTTTGTAAAGCGGTATGTGTGGGGGAAAAACCGGAAAGGGCCCATAAACCTCCCCAAATTTTACAACCCCAACAGTAAAACATGGGGGTGGGGCCAGCATCTTTGCTATGGGTTTTTTTTCAGCGTGGGGAACAGGACGACTGGTTGCAATTGAAGGAAAAAAATGAATGTGGCCAAAGTACAGAGAAAACCCTTTGAATAAAAACTTTTCCAAAATTGCCTGGCCCTTTTCAGACGGGGCCCCAAAGGGTTAAATTGTTCCAAAAAAGACAAAAACCCAAAGCATACAGCAAAAATTTAAAAAAGCAGTGGCTTCAGAAAAAATTTGGGGCCCTTTCTTGACGGGCCCCACCCCAAAGCCCCCTGACCAAAAACCCAAAACTGAGCATTTTTGGGAAAGGAGACTTGAAAATGGTTGCCCAAACCAAATGTTACCACCCAAACCCTAAAGGGAACTGGAAAAGATCTGAAAGGGAAAATTTGCAGAGGCCCCCCAAATCCAGTTTTTGAAAAACTTGTTGCATCTTTTCCCCAGAAACTCATGGCTGTATAGCTAAAAAAGGGTTGCTTTTCTCAATTTTTGGGGCCCAAAAGGGGCTGAAAAACTTAAAGACCATGTTTATATTTCAGTTTTTCTTGTTTTTAAAAAATTTGCAAAAAATACTACATTTCTGTTTTTTTTTTTCCTTTCAAGATGGGGGGCAGAGTGTAAATTAACGAGCAAAAAAAAATTTAAATTTTTTGGGTCTTACCAAATGGGGTGCCCTTAAACAAAGATTTAAAAAAAAAAAAGGGGGTCTGAATACTTTTTTCCGTAACCATGTAAAATGTTTAAAAATACACTACCAAACTCATGTCCCGTATTCCCGTGCCGGCTTTTCTTCTACAAAATGTATTTTTAAATGGGTGCCAAAAAGTAGATTTACAGGGCTTATGGCTAAATTTATTTTGAAAAAATACCCTTTATAAACCATGAGGGGCACTGTAGACACCTCTTAAATCCTCCTCTTTTTAGCCCTCCCAATCTTTATTTTTTTTAAAAGCCTCAAAACCTGTAACTACCCCCAAAGTATTAAGTCCTTTTTATTAACCTCGATTTCCCCCACTGCCATGTTTCCCCGCGCTACCAATGGTACTGCTGCCTAATCTTGTCGAACCGGAACCTCCCTGTTCCCCATTGCCATGTTCCCGCTGCCCCCAAAATGGTACTGTGGCCTAATCTTTTCGAACCAGGACCTCGCTGTTCCCCATAGCCATGTTCTCACTGCCACCAAGGGTACAGCGGCCTAATCTTATGGAACCGGAGCCTCTATGTTCCACATTGCCATGTTCTTGCTGCCACCAATGGTACAGCGGCCTAATCTTGTCAAACCGGAACCTCACTGTTCCCCATTGCCATGTTCTCGCTGCCACCAATGGTACTGAGGCCTAATCTTGTCAAACCGGAACATCGTCGTTCCCCATTGCCATGTTTTCGCTGCCACCAAATGGTACTGCTGCCTAATCTTGTCGAACCGGAACCCACGGGTTCCCCCCATCGCCATGTTCTCGCTGCCAAAATGGTACTGCCGTCTAATCTAATCAAACTGGAACCTCCATGTCCCTCATTGGCATGTTCTCGCTGCCACCAATCAGGGCCGCCATACAGGGGGTACAGCCGGTACTCCTGTATGGGGCCCGGAGAAATAAGGGGCCCGCTTCAAGCAGGCCCGCTTATTTCACACATCGCACAGTAGAGCGCGGCGCAGCCGAGCGCCGCGCTCTACATAGGGCCCGCTGGCGGCCGGCTAGTGTCGGCGGTGCTGGGAGGATGCTCGTGCTCCCTGCACTGCTGCGCTCCGCCTCGCATATTAAAAAGTGATAGTGTCCGGGCAGGGCAGTGAAGGGGGGGGCCCCCGCGCTCCCGGCTCAGCTGCGCTACGGGCCCAGAGATCTTCTACTCACACGATCCCTGCGCGCTGTAGCCGAGTCGGGCCCTCCCTCCTCTGTCTGTGTGCCCAGGTGTGCGAATAACTTAAAACCCGTGAGGCCCCGCCCCTTGGGGGCGGAGCTTCACGGATTCAAATTGTTCAGCATCCCTGGGCACACAGTGGCAGCGGAGAGTGCCGCACAGGCAGCGGCAATGCTGCTGAGACACTGCGGAGGCGGCTCCGCAGGATGAATAGTCCGGCAGCATCACTGGCTGCCTGTGGAGAGAGACTGTGCCCGGGAGAGAGGGAGGAGGCCGGTCACATGGGCAGAGGGGGCCCAGGAGTGCAGCTGGCAGCAGGGCTGCTTTTTTTTAACATAGTATGTAAAGTAAGTGTGTCTATGTTTGCACTGTTTTATGAATGTGTATATGTGAGGATATTTATATACGTGCATGGATGTTTATACAGTGTGTTATGAATTGTGTGTGTGTATACTATGTGTGCATGGATGTTTATACAGTGTGTATGGATTGTGTGTGTTATACTATGTTTGCATGGATGTTTTATACAGTGTGTAATGGATTGTGTTTTATACTATGTGTGCATGGATTTTTTATACAGTGTGTATGGATTGTGTGTTGTGTGTGTATACTATGTGTGCTTTGGATGTTTATACAGTGTGGAGGGATTGTGTGTATACTATGTGTGCATGGATGTTTATACATTTGTGTATGGATTGTGTGTGTATACTATGTGTGCATGGATGTTTATACAGTGTGTATGGATTGTGTGTGTGTGTGTATACTATGTGTGCATGGATGTTTATACAGTGTATGGATTGTGTGTGTGTGTGTATACTATGTGTGCATGAATGTGTGTAGTGTGCATGAATGTGTGTATACTATGTGTGCATGAATGTGTGTATACTATGTGTGCATGGATGTGTGTGTATATACTATGTGTGCTGGATGTGTGTGTATATACTATGTGTGCATGGATGTGTGTGTAATACTATGTGTGCATGGATGTATGTATACACTAGTGTGCATGAATGTGTGTGTAAAATAGTATGTGTGCATGGATGTTTTGAATATACTATGTGTGCATGTATGTGTGTATATACTATGTGTGCATGAATGTGTGTATAGACTATGTGTGCATGGATGTTTGTATACTATGTGTGTATATACTTTGTGTGCATGAATGTGTGTGTGTGTGTGTGTGTGTATATACTATTCGTGCATGAATGTGTGTATATACTATGTGTGCATGAATGTGTGTATATACTTTGTGCATGAATGTGGTATATACTATTTTGTGCAAGGATGTGTGTATATACTATGTGTCATGGATGTGTATATACTGTATATGGATGTGTTGTTATAACTGTGGCATGGATCTGTGTATATACTGTATATATTTGCTATGTATGCCCTATATACTTTGTTAGTGTATATATTGAATGTAATGTGTATATACTGCAGTATAAGTATACTGTTATGTAAATACTGATTGTGTATATAGCATGTGTATAACTGTTTGTGTGTGTCAGCCTGTATACACTGGTGTGTATAAAGTGTGTGTAGCACGTGGTGTATATATTTGTATGTAGTGTGTGTAACATGGTGTTATACCTAGCCTAAATTATAAAAATTGTCAAACTGAAAATTCATATACAGATGTATAGATAAAATATGAGATATAGATATAGATAGATTGAGATATACAGATTAGATAGATTGATAGGAGATAGATAGAAAATAGAATATAGATAATGCGATAGATAGATATTAGATGATAGATAGATAGATAGATAGATATGGGATAGATAGATAGATAGATAGATAGATAGATAATAGAAAAGATAGATAGATAGATGGGTAAAATAGATATTAGATAGATAAGATAGATAGATAGATAGGATAGATAGATAGGAGATAGATATAAGATATGCGATAGATAGATATGGGATAGGGTTTAAATAGGAGATAGATAGATAGATAGATAGATAGATAGATGATAGAAAAGATAGGAGATAGATTGATGATACCCAACTCTACATCTCTGGCCCAGATTTTCACTTCTCTACTCTCCCGAAACCCTGACTGTCTGTCCTCCATACCCACCTTCCTCTCACCCCGTCTCCTAAAACTAAATGTGGAGAAAACAGAACTCATCATCTTTCCACCATCCAACTCTACCCTGCCCCTGATCTCTCTATTACAGTCAACGGCTCAAAACTTTCACCGTCCCACAAGTCCGCTGTCTTGGGGTAATCCTAGACTCTGCTTTATCTTTCAAACCACACATCCAAACCCTCACCTCTGCCTGCCCGCCTTTCCACCTGAAAAACATTCTACGCATCCGCTCATTCCTCGGCTATGACACTACAAAATGCTGGTCCATGCCCTTGTCCCTCTCCGCCTAGACACTGCAACATTTCCCTTCTCAGGGCCTCCCAGCTAGCCCCCCTCGCTCCCCTCCAATCCATCCTTAACTCTGCTGCCCGTCTTATCCACCTCTCTCCTCGCTACTCCCTCTGCCTCTCCCCCCTGCCAAACCCTTCACTGGCTTCCCATTGCCCACGAATTCATTTCAAGCTACTAACCATGACCTACAAGGCTCTCCATGACCTTTCCCCTCCAAGCATCTCTGCCCCAATTTCCAAAATCTCCCCCCACGCACTCTCCGCTCCTCACAGGACCTTCTCCTCTGCTCTCCCCTTATTAGCTCCTCACACAACCGTCTCCAAGACTTCTCCCGTGCTTCACCCACACTCTGGAACTCCCTGCCCCAACACATCAGACTCTCCTCCACTTTCACCAGCTTCAAAAGCAACCTGAAAACCCATTTCTTCAGGCTTGCCTATAACCTTCACTAAACTTGTCACTACTTCCTCACAGACATGTCCTGCCCTCACCTCCTGTCTCTTTCCCCCTCCTTGTAGATTGTAAGCCCTCGCGGGTAGGGTCCTCTCTCCCTCTGTCGTGCCAATTGTCATTATCCCTTATCACTGTACTCGTTTGACTTATGTAATGTATGTAACCCCCTCGAATGTACAGCGCCCTGGAATCAATGGCGCTTTAAAATAAATAATAATAATAATAATAATAATAGGTGATAGATAGGAGATATGAAATAAATTGATATGAGAGAGATTTTTAGAAGATAAATAGGAGATTAAGATGACATCGATATGACATAGGTAGATAGATTGATAGATAAATAAGATGTGATATGTCTGTGCTGTTGACTGGCTGTCTCTGGGCAGTGGGCTAGGGTGGGCCGAGGCTGCAGCTTCTTCTTCCTGCGCTGGTACCTGGTCCAGGCGCAGTTGGGTGGCATTGGGACACTATTGGTGTCCCTCGAGGAGACGTCTTTGGTTACGTGGGTACCATATTAGCGGAAAGATGTCCCGGAGGCCATCCATGTCCCAGGAGCAGGTAAGGGAACACACTATTTGCTTACATTATACTTTAGTCAGGTAAGGGTGGGGGGGTGGGGGGTGGCACATAATTTTAGTTTTTAATGCTTTTCTTTGCTGTCCGGTTTGCTTCCTGCAGAATTTTCTTCCAACTTTTTAGTCACAGAAACTTCTGCAGGATGTACGGCTTACTCCACTGAAGGGCCTAACTGTAGCCAGCAGGAGAGTGTAATAGGTCACTAGAATGACAATATACTGCAGTGCACGAGTGCTATGGTATATTGTTCCAGTGATCATTTTTATAAGTACACGATAGAAAAAAAATTATATCACAAGGTAATCTAGAAAAAAAGCCCCCACCACCACTCTACGATTTTTTTTGTGGGACAGCAAGGGGGCCCAGACAATTTGGCTGTATGGGGCCCTGAAATTCCTGATGGCAGCCCTGCCACCAATGGTACTGCCGTCTAATCTAGTCAAACTGGAACCTCCATGTTCCCCATTGGCATGTTCTCACTGCCACCAATGATACTGCCATCTAATCTGGTCCAGCCTGCAGAGGCCTAAGTTCAAATTGGGCCCTGGTGCAAAAAGTGAAATGGGGCTCCTGCCAGTTATCTTGTGCCATTTCCAATACTGGTGTCTTCTTTTGGGCCCCCTCAGGATGCAGGGACCTGTAGCAGCTGCTACCGCTGCACCTCCTATAGCTACGCTCTTGCTTGTAAGCTGTCCTCATCTTTTCAGTTAGCCATTGAAAGGAATGAAGTATTTTTGCCTATGAATTTTTTTCTGATACTCTTAGAGCCAAATTTACTTCACTAAGTTGTTCCACGTATCCAGTTTACTGTTATGGATGGTAATTATAGCTTCTCCACTCTTCGTCACCTGTATAGGTATAAAAATTAACTTGAACATCTTCTCTCATTGACTTTAATGGGGTGCTAGTTCAACTCGAACCGAGCACTACTACTGTTCGAAGTTCGACTCGAACTCGAACATTTTACTGTTCTCTCATTACTAGTAACAGATGTAGCATTGTTGAATTAGGCAACATATATAACAGAACTTGTGGTTAGTAGCTTCCACTAGTCCCATCTCAAGTTCTTATTGACACATAGATAGTCCTCTCCCAAAGTTTAGAGTAGAAAGCCCCCCAAAACATCGTGCAACCTTTTACTCTAAACTTTGGGAGAGGACTCTTTTTGAGTTCTGCTCTACTCCAAACCCATTATGGGCATCATGATGTTACCCGAAGTGAGGACATCTCTTTGCAATAAGAATTTGAGTTGGGACTCGTGGAAGCTACTAGCCGCAAGTTGTGTTATATATGTTGCCTTATTCAACAGTGCTACATTTGCTACCATCATATAAACTATTTTTATAAGTTTGTGGAGCACTAAAAGTTTTTTATACTACTAAGCCTAATACGATTCTTTTTGGCAACTCGAACTGCGTTTTTAGAGCAAATCTGATTAGCAATATCAACAACAAATGGTGGGGAATTCTACAGACAGACCCAAGCAGCACTGACAGAGTTAAGGGTTTTAACTGTTTAAGTGATGAAAACGCGCATGCTCAACAAAGAGACCATGCCCACGAAACGTTGCTTCAACTACGCTTGTCTTTGTGTAAGATTGTGGATCACAATATAAACCCTAAGGAAATTGGCTGAAAAGATTGTGGACATTATTCCATACCACCACAGGTTTTTATGCAACATTTCTATAAAATGAGAATATTGCTAAGAAATGAAAATGAATGCTTATGTATAAAACTATTATAAAATAAAAGTGAATGTATGCAAAGCAATATTGTGTGAACATTTACAATTGATATACAGGATAAAAGGGATGTGGTGACTAACACACGATTTAACCTGTTGGTGTGTATAAAAATATTAGAAGGTCAGCATAAATATAAAATGTTTTTCAAAGTTCAGGTTGAATTTTGATGTTTGAGTAATGAATGGCAGCATAGCCACAGGTAGTAGTGGAGGAGACCTACGACAGTTGGTAGGGCACAGCATAGGAAAATGGTGGTCAAGAGACAGTTAGGGCTACCTGTATGAAAATGGTCTAGGTCTAAAACTCACTTTGTTGCCCATTGCAACAATCAGAGCACCTCTTGCATTTTTTCAGAGCACTATATGAAATGAAAGGGGCACTCTGATTGGTTGCTATTGGCAACAAAGTAAATTTTAGATCTAGAAAGTTTTCATACATGTGGCCCTTAATTTCAAGAGGAGTGCTGAGATGGGATAGGAGCACTATATAGGTGGAGCCATTTTAGTAAGACAGCCTTTACATAGTTACATAGTTACATAGTTAGTACGGTTGAAAGAAGAAACGTGTCCATCAAGTTCAACCAAGGGTGGGGAAAATGTGGGTGACTGGAGAGAGACAAGGACATTAAGCCCAGCCTCACCACTGGTTAATGCCCTGGAACCCACTAGGCAAGAATCAATCTGCATCAGGAATTCCAGGAGGAAGCAGTTATCCGGACAATTTTTGTGTTGCGGGTGTAGCAACAGCAGGGATTTGGAGTCCTTGAAGGCAGCAAAAATGAGAAGCAGAATTTTGGAAGACTGCTGAGGGCCAGATAGCACCAATAAATTATTTCTGGTGGTTTGTTGGGCCTGGGAATTGTTTTCCAGCCCATTAGGTATTTCCTATTTGGAGGGTCCCCAAGATGGGTTTTAAGCCTGGATGTTGAAGGGTCCTCTGGCCAGATGATGCCCAACTTAGGGCATGCCATCAGGTTTTTTCCAGTTTGAGCTAGTGTGTTGCAGTGGCTTCAGAGGTTCTTTTTTTGCAATGATATTTGTAAGTATTTAGGGGTATGATCTTTTTTACATTGGTTGTAAAATTTGACACAACAGCTTTTGTGGCCTTTCTACCAGAAAGGTTTTATTTGAATATGGTTGATGGGTATGGGTGCAGCATGCGCTCTACTGTCCCATTGTCATGTCTGGCTGATAAACAACAGACTACAAACTACTACTTTGTCAGCAAGTACTGTTACTGACACAGTGATAATCTGCAGTCTTCCGCTAAGGTGTGAAGGAATCAATAACTATGGTCATATAGACTTTCTATGACTTCTAGGAAACAGGCTATCTGAAATTGGAAAATTATTGCCATTGCAATTGTAGCAATACCTTGTAATTGTAACACGGACTCTAAGGTTCCTATTGATTATAAATCTAAATATCGGTATAGTTGATATGATCAGGAAACGCTGTGAAATGCACAAATTTTGGGACAGGAAGTGGTAAAATGGGAAACATGGCGGCAATGGAAGCCTTTACAAGGCCTCCAGTCGCCCTGTTAACCGATTAACACCCCGTGATCTTGCCACGGGGGTGCTGATCAGAATGAGAAACGGTGTGTGGCTGCAATGTCTAAGAAGTTAAACAGTAGGGAAGGAAGCTGGCAAGTTAGCAGCTGCCACCAGCCTTCTATGTAGTGGGATTGCTGAGCAATCCTGCTACATAAACCCTTACCGACCCTATGATGTACTCGTACGTCAAATGTCTGTTTGGATATTTTCACAAAGCATTTTTGGATATGATTTCGGGTCTGTGTTGGATCTGAAAATCGCATCCAAAAACGTAGCGTAGATCGGATCGAACACGGATCCAACACACAGCTGCATGTTTGGATCCGTGTTGGATGCAGCAGGATCGCACCATATACTTTATTATAGGGCTCCTGCTGCGTCTTTCAGACCAAGAATTGACATGTCATTTCTTGGAGCGAATCCAAAAGACGGATCCGAAAGACGCATCGGCGATCACTCATGTGGATGTCGATACGTGATTTACATTGCGAGCAGTGAAAAATCACACTGCTCATTGTTAGATGCGTGTTTGGGTCCGTCTAGACGGAACCAAACATGCATCCAAAAGCGTATGTTCACACGGACTCAAAACGTCATGTGAACATACTCTAAGGTGTCAAGTCAATAGCATTGGTTTCTGTGATATGATAGATTGCTATAAAATGGAAACTAAATAATAGATGCAAATAAAGCCAAAAGTTTAGTTTTATAATACATTTTGATATGTGCTTCTTTATAATAGCTAATTTTATATGTAGTTTCTACAGTGGTGGCCAAAAGTATTGACACCCCTGCAATTCTGTCAGATAATACTCAGTTTCTTCCTGAAAATGATTGCAATCACAAATTCTTTGGTATTATCTTCATTTAATTTGTCTTCAATGGAAAACCACAAAAAAATGGTCATAAAGCCAAATTGGATGTAATTCCACACCAGACATAATAAAGGGGGGTGGACAAAAGTATTGGCACTGTTTGAAAAATCATGTGATGCTTCTCTAATTTGTGTAATTAACAGCACCTGTAACTTACCTGTGGCACCTAACAGGTGTTGGCAATAACTAAATCACACTTGCAGCCAGTTGACATGGATTAAAGTTGACTCCACCTCTGTCCTGTATCCTTGTGTGTACCACATTGAGCATGGAGAAAAGAAAGAAGATCAAAGAACTGTCTGAGGACTTGAGAATCCAAATTGTGAGGAAGCATGAGCAATCTCAAGGCTACAAGTCCATCTCCAAAGACCTGAATGTTCCTGTGTCTACCGTGCGCAATGTCATCAAGAAGTGTAAAGCCATGGCACTGTGGCTAACCTCCCTAGATGTAAAGCCCATGGCACTGTGGCTAACCTCCCTAGATGTGGGATGGAAAAGAAAAAAATTGAGACGAGAGATTTCAACGCAAGATTGTGCGGATGGTGGATAAAGAACCTCGACTAACATCCAAACAAGTTCAAGCTGCCCTGCAGTCCGAGGGTACAACAGTATCAACCCGTACTATCCGTCGGCATCTGAATGAAAAGGGACTATTTGGTATGAAACCCAGGAAGACCCCACTTCTTACCCCGAGACATAAAAAAGCCAGGCTGGAGTTTGCCAAAACTTACCTGAGAAAGCCTAAAACGTTTTGGAAGAATGTTCTCTGGTCAGGTGAGACAAAAGTAGAGCTTTTTGGGAAAAGGTATCAACATAGAGTTAACAGAAAAAAAAGAGGCATTTAAAGAAAAGAACACGGTCCCTACAGTCAAACATGGCGGAGGTTCCCTGATGTTTTGGGGTTGCATTGCTGCCTCTGGCACTGGACTGCTTGACCATGTGCATGCATTATGTAGTCTGAAGACTACCAACAAATTTTGCAGCATAATGTAGGGCCTAGTGTGAGAAAGCTGGGTCTCCCTCAGAGGTCATGGGTCTTCCAGCAGGACAATGACCCAAAACACGCTTCAAAAAGCACTAGAAAATGGTTTGAGAGAAAGCACTGGAGACTTCTAAAGTGGCCAGCAATGAGTCCAGACCTGAATCCCATAGAACACCTGTGGAGAGATCTCAAAATGGCAGTTTGGAGAAGGCACCCTTCAAATCTCAGGGACCTGGAGCAGTTTGCCAAAGAAGAATGGTCTAAATTTCCAGCAGAGCATTGCAAGAAACTTATTGATGGTTACCGGAAGCGGTTGTTTGCAGTTATTTAGGCTAAAGGTTGTGCTGCAAGTATTAGGCTGAGGGTGCCAATACTTTTGTCCGGCCCATTTTTGAAGTTTTGGGTGAAATGATCAATGATTTGATTTTTGTTTCATTCTTTTTGTGTTTTTTTCATTGCAAGCAAAATAAATGAATATAATAATACCAAAGAATTTGTGATTGCAATCATTTTCAGGAAGAAACTGAGTATTATCTGACAGAATTGCAGGGGTGCCAATACTTTTGGCCACCACTGTACTTGATTTAAAAACTGGAAAAAAATGCAAGTTAATAATCAGAGCAAAAAATAATTGTACTGTTTGCTTGTTCCATTTTCACCTCGTCCTGATATGAAGAGGTCCAAAAGTGTTTCCCAGCTTATTGTGTAATTTAATCTTGGATACAGCTTGAGGAAGTGGTAATAGGACACCATGGTATCTTTTGGGTTTCGACACACGTAAATGATCTAAGAAAAACAAAAAACGATTCAGTACAATTTTAATGGAATGGAATTTACCAATTGGTGAATAGTCAAAAATCAGTAATGATCATTCCTCAATCCATAAATAACTATAAACTTAAACCGGGAACAACCAGAATCACAACCAGCACTATCACTACAACCATCAAAACCACAACAATTGTATTTACTAATTTACACCTCCTTTTATTTTTTTCTTCTTTACCACACTTCTGGACTGATACAGTTATATACATTTTACTGCTTTCTATGGGTTTGCAGTGGTAGAGTCAACAAATATAACAAATACATAGTGTTAAATACCAAATACAGAAGCACATACCCAGTACTAAAACCCATTGTAATGCTTCACGCTTCGGCGCCATCCTGGACCATCCCGGGGTTGCTTAGCTCTGGGATTACCGTTTTGGTAAAACGGTTGGCACATCAATATATGGCACTCCGACACCGGCTTTTGTTTAACACTGGCCTTAGCCAGCTTTATTAGTCAGGACACAGGAAAACAAACGCATAAAACAAACTCCTCAGCCGTCTGGCCACTGACTAGACACGTATGCAGTCCCTCTCTATACGCAGTCTGGACCTAACGTCTAGCACAATCACAACACATTAGTACATCCACCGTACTATACAGGCTTTCCTCAAGCCTGAGGGGTAAGAGCTTCTTCCTTGGCTCAGTCGTTGCTTCAATCTTCAGGCAGCAAAAACACCCCACCCCAGCCCACCTCCGATTACCTGGAGCAGCAGGCTTTTATAGGCCACCAGGGCCATGCCAAAAACCTGCCCTGGAACACGGGGAGTAGACACCCACCCAACACGTTGTCTACTCCCGATAAGAGTCGACCCAGAAATAAGTATAGACGGCTGCCAACCTCTTACTGTGGCTGACAGCATATATGGATGGCTCTTATCCCACCAAGGCCAGGTACCATTGGTGGCGTATTGATTGTGGATCTTCTGTATAGCTCCATTCAGTGGCAGAAATATGCGACTGTCTGTGGTCGCTCTGCCACACCCAGGGCTGTGGAGTCGGAGTCGTGGAGTCGGTGCCTATTTTGCAGGAGTCGGAGTCGTCATAAGATGGACCAACTCCGACTCCCAAAATATATAATAAGTTGGTCCAGTTAGTTCGATGCAGTGCAAAGAGCAAGATGAATTGGGTCCGGCCAGTGCTACTGCTCCCATATCTTTAGCCTTATCACAAGAGGAATGTAATGGATGACATGGAGCAAGCAAAGCGCTGCCCCAGGGGAAAAGATTGATAGACGATCAACCATTCATCAAAACTGACTGTGGCTGAGGCAATTCCTTATACCCTGACATTGTTAGAGATGTTGCCCCTGTGGTCACTGCTTTGCCCCCATCCCAAGTTAGTGTAGAGAGGCCGTTCTCTAGCCTGGAAATAATGAGACCATAAATGTTCCTGCAGTGTTTTGCATATTGACAATTTTTTGGGGTCCTAAAGTCATGTCCAATAAATATATTTTACACTGACAAGAAAAATGGTAACAATGTTTTGAACTTGTGACTTTCAGGCTCTATATCTTACCCTCCACTACAGCTTTGTACATGAGGCTACTGTAATTTTATATACAGTCATCTTACCTATCTTATACATAAATTTGACCTGCAAGTATTTAGCATCTGCTTAGTTCTGCAAATTCTTTCTTGTAACTGCATTGTTACTGTTTTGCTCCTAAAAATCAAAGTTTTAATTTTTATTATTTTGTTAGTATTTGGGAAATCCACCTTTGGCTTTCAATACTGCCTGAATCCTTCTGGGCTCTGAATCAGATTCAAGCACATCTTCACCAAAATCTGATCCCAGATCTCTTCTACACATTCCTAATGTTGGTGCAGATTGGACTTGGATACAAATACAGCTTTGTCTTCAACTCTATCCACAAGTGTTCAAAAGATCAAAACATTGTTAGTCTTTTGCTTGTCTGTTCTACCTAAATAGCTTGATTATTGTATCATAAGGTGATAAACAGCCTGATGTTACCATTTTACTACAGTAAAGTTATCACTTAAATGTATGACAGAGTCAGGAGTCGGAGGTTTGGGAAATTGAGGAGTCGGAGTCGGGGCTTCGGCTTGCCGATTCCACAGCCCTGGCCACACCATACAAACATTGAACTAGTGGAATATTTAAAATGCATTACTACTACACTTTACACACAAAAACAATAAAAGCATTTAGGGCGACATGTACGACCTGGTCTGCGCCTGCAAAAAAGCTGTCATAGCCCTGTTATAGAAATGTACGAACAGTCGCACTCCAAACTTTCTGGCGTTCTGGAGGTGTCACACCACATTTATATTATTGACTGATAGACCTGACAGAGTAACAAAGGTTCAGGTGGAGGGGCATCTAGGGAATAGTGACCGTAATATAATAAATTTCTATTTATCCTTCAATAGAGTTTTTTGTCGAGGAGCCACAAAAACACTGACTTTGAGGAAGGCTAATTTTATTCTGCTTTGAGAGGCCCTAAACCGTATTAATTGGGACAAGGTGTTTAAAGTTAGCAGAACAAATAAATGGGAGATCTTTAAAAACATCTCAGGCGCCCACTGTGAGAGGTACATACCTTATGGTAATAAAATAATTAGAAACAGGAAAAACCTAATATGGATCAGAGATGTAAAGGAGGCAATAAATAATAAAAAGAAACAGGAGGGCAGTGAAGAGGCCCTAAAAAACTATAAGGAATAAAATATGTAAAAGTTGGAGACAGAAAGACATATTGCCAAAGAGAGTAAAACTAACCCCAATATATTTTTAACTATATAAATAGTAAAAAGATTAAAACAGAAAATGTTGGCCCTTTGAAAATAGTGAGGGAGGTAATGTGGAGGGCGATGAGTAGAAAGCAAACCTATTAAAAAAAAATGTCTCCACTGTATTTACTGAGGAAGATGACTTTCCTGTTGATGAGCAGAGAGATGAGGTAAATTCCATCTTAAATGTTTCTTCTCTAACCCAGGAAGAAGTGCAGCTCCGTCTTAAGAAGCTTAAAATAGACAAATCACCAGGTCCTGACGGTATACACCCACGTGTCCTAAGGGAGTTAAGTGATGTCATAGATAGGCTCCTATTCTTAATATTTATGAACTGTCTAATAACGGGTTATGTCCCAAAGGATTGACGCATAGAAAATGTAATGCCAATATTCAAAAAGGGGTCAAAAAGTGATCCAGGAAACTATAGGCCGGTAAGTTTAACCTCTGTTGCGGGTAAAATGTTTGAGGGTTTTCTAAGAGATGCTATCCTGGATTATCTCACTGAAAATAAATGTATAATGCCGTTCCAGCATGGGTTTATGAAGGATCGGTCATGTCAAACTAATCTCATCAGCTTCTATGATGAAGTTAGTTCTAGACTGGATCAGGGTGAGACATTGGATGTCATATATTTAGATTTTTTTGCATTTGATATGGTGCCACATTAAAGGTTGGTAAGTAAAATGAGAATGCTTGGACTGGGAGAAAAATGTGTGCAACTGGCTCACTGATAGAAAACAAAGGGTCGTAATTAACGGTGCATACTCTGGATCCCTGTTACTAGTGGGGTACCACAGGGGGTCAGTATTGGGCCCTATTCTCTTTAATATAGTCATTAATGATCTTACACATGGATTGCACAATAGAATATCAATATTTGCTGATGATATTAAGCTCTGTAAAGTAAACAACACAATAGAGGATAATATGTTATTACAAAGAGATCTGGATATGTTGGAGGCCGGGGCAGAGAAGTGGCACATGAGGTTTAACACCGTATGCACATGGGGAGGAAAAATCCATTACATGATTACATGTTAAACGGAAAAACGCTGGGTACAAGTGAAATGGAGAAGGACTTGGGGATCCTGGTGGACAGTAAACTTAATTGTAGCAGCCATTGTCAGGCAGCAGCTGCCAAGGCAAATAGGATCATGGGGTGTATTAAAAGGGGCATAATATGCACATGATAGGAACATTATTCTCAAATTATACAAGTCATTGGTTAGACCACACATGGAATATTGTGTACAGTGTTGGGCACCAGGGGACAGGAAAGACATTGTAGAGCTTGAACAGGTACAAAGGCGGGCAACAAAAATAATAAAAGGACCGGGTGGACTGCAATACCCAGAAAGATTAGCAAGGTTAGGGTTATTTAGTTTAAATGAAAGAAGGTTTTGGGAGGACATAATAAATATGTATAAATATATTAAAGGTCAATTTAAAGATCTCTCTCAAGATTTATTTATACCCAGGACTGTATCCAGAACAAGGGGGCATCCTCTATGTCTTGAGGAAAAAAAAAAGTTTCTACATAAATATAGAAAGGGATTCTTTACTGTTAGAGCAGTGAGACTGTGGCACTCTCTGCCAGAGGAAATTGTCATGGTGAATTCAATAACATAGTTCAAAAAGGGTCTGGATGCATTTGTGTAGTGTAATAACATAACACGTTATAGTGACCAGGACTCTGGAGGACGGTCTTTGATCCAGGGATTTATTCTGATTGTAAGATTGGAGTCGGGAAGGAATTTTCCCCTGAAATGAGGACAATTGGCTTCTACCTGATGGGGGTTTTTGCCTTCCTCTGGATCAACATTTTAGCAAAATAGGCTGAACTGGTTGGACGTATGTCTTTTTTTTGGCCTAACAAACTATGTAACTATGTAATTACACACATTTATGAATATTTAACACCAAACCTAGACGCATAACTGTTAGAACAGCCAGACGAAGTTAAAGGTGGTCTGCCTAAGCCAGACTTGTCGTATTGGCACTACACTGCGCCTGTATGTATGACCTGCGGAAGAACAGGTGCATACATTCTGGCACATTCTACACTGCCTTAAAGCTTTTTAGAACTGGCCTGTCAGTGCCAAAGTTCATACATGGCGAACTTAGGGCGACATGTATAAAGCTCGCCGGGTCGGGGCGCGCTTTTCCGCTAGTTTTCCATCGAAATCTGCGCCTGATTTATGTCGGCGCCGGGGCGCGCTCATACATCCTATGTAAAGTCCGCCGCGCCTCGCCAGTGTGTTAGGCACAGTGCGGGACTTAGGCGCAGTGCGGCACTGCGCCTGAGATTCGCCGCCGGAGGTAGTGCGATCATCCATGCGGGTAAAAGCCCCCGGCCGCGCCCCGCCAGGGGTGTGGGGCGCAGTGCGGGGACTGAGGGCAGTGCGGCGCTGCGCCGAAGATTCGCCGTCCGAGGAGGTGTGTACTCATACATGCGGGGAAAAGTTCCCTGCGCCTCGCCAGTGTGTCGGGTGCAGTGCGGGGACATGGGCGCAGTGCGGGACTTAGGCACCGTGCGGGACTGTGCCGAAAATCTGTTCCGATGCGAGACAGGCTGGAGAACAGCGAGAAATCATTCCACATGTCGGTGCGGAGTATGAATCAAAAACCGCCTTTATAAAGGCGTTAAACATTCTCAGAAAAAGAGCTGAAACCTTAAAAATAAAAAATACATAAACAAAATCACTTTCAATATCCTAATTCAAGAATTAGGATATAGGAAATTACGGAAATACAGTAATTCAAATTCTGAAAGCTATTCTCATTGGTCGGCATAAAACCGGCCAATTAAATAGGAGCGACAGTGAAACCATTAAAACCTATGGAAAAACTATTGACCAATCAGAATCAAAGGTGGGACAGTTCAAAATACAGTAAAAATGCAGAAAAGAGCTGATTGGGGTTTAGCTAGCGGGGGCTTGGCTAGCTCAGCCAATCAGAGCGCGAGCTACTTCTCCCATTGTAGTCTCTGGAGATATCGGCGCAATGCAATCTCGGCTCTCAGCGCCGTGAGGCATGGAGTATGACTAAAAAAATCATTTTTATTAAGTGTAAAACATTATCAGATAAAGCGCTGAAACCTTCTATAAACATACATTAATAAAATCCCTAACAACGCGTTTGTCGCCGAACCAGCGCTACATAATGAATTTGCAATAGAGAGAATTGCCGGGAAATACAGTATTCAAATGTTTAAGCTCTTCTCATTGGTCGGCATAAACCAGCCAATCAGAATAGGAGCGACAGTGTCCCATTAAAACCTATGGAGAACTTTTGACCAATCAGAATAGGAGCGACAAAGATCCATTGGATTTTGATTGGTCAAAACTTCTCCATAGGATATAATGGGTCTTTGTCGCTCCTATTTGATTGGTCAATAGTTCTCCATAGGTTTTAATGGGACACTGTCGCTCCTATTCTGATTGGTGGTTTGTGCCGACCAATGAGAAAAAGCTTAAACAATTGAATTACTGTATTTCCCGGCAATTCTCTCTATTGCAATTCCTTATATAGCGCAGGTCTCGGCGACAAACGCGTTGTTAGGGATTTTATTAATGTATGTTTATAGAAGATTTCAGTGCTTTATCTGATAATGTTTTACACTTAATAAAAATGTTTTTTTATTCATACTCCATGCCGCACGGCGATGAGCCCCGAGATTGCATTGCGCCCATCTCTCCATAGACTACAATGGGAGAATTAGCTCGCGCTCTGATTGGCTGGGATAGCCAAGCCCCCGCCACATTATCCAATCAGCTCTTTTCTGCCTTTTTACTGTATTTTGAACTGTCCCGCCCTGGATTTTGATTGGTTCAAAATTCTCCATAGGCTATAATGGGTCTTTGTCGCTCCTATTCTGAGCCCCCGCTGGCTCAACCATCAGCTCTTTTCTGCATTTTTACTGTATTTTGAACTGTCCCGCCGTTGATTCTGATTGGTCAATCGTTCTCCATAGGTTTTAATGGTTCACTGTCGCTCCTATTCTGATTGGCCGATTTATGCCGACCAATGAGAATAACTTTCAGAATTTGAATTACTGTATTTCCGGCAATTTCCAATATCCCATTTCTTGATATTGCGCCGTTCTAAAATTTTTGGGAAAATGATTTTTTTAAAATTATGTTTATTTTTGAGGTTCAGTTCTTTTCTGACACTGTTTTCCGCCTTTATAAAGGCGATTTTTTCGGATTCATACTCCTGCTGCACGGTGCGGAGCGCCGAGATTTCTGTCGCGATCTTTTTTATTTTGCTTCCTCGCATGTTCCGTTCCTGCTTCCCCTTGGTTTAGGGGGGCCGGAGAAATTTAGACCAAAATAAAAACCGGGCCCTGCCTGTCGAGCGGCCGAGCGCTGCACTGGCCTCGCTTTGCAAAATGCAAATCGTAACATCCTGGGAAATTTAGGGCAGCTAAAAAGGTGGCGAACGCTTCGCCTAAAAACTGCTTCCCTCTTTCCGACGGGGGGGGAATTAAAGGCCGGGGGAAAGAGTATACCCCCAAAAAAAAACAGGCTTTAAAGCCCGTTCATACCCCAGGGTCTGCCCTTTTGCGCATTTTGCCCCAAAACCTAAATAAAGGTACCCTTATCAGGGGGGCCCCTTAAAAAAAAATTTCCCTGTGGGGAGGGGTTCCATTCAAAAATTAATTTTTAAAGGGTTTTCATAAAGCCGGGTTGGAGGAGTGCACTGCTAAAATGGAGGCATACTCCTTAAAAAAAGCAAAACCTTAAAAAAAAAAAACATTTAACAAAACAAAAACCATCTGCACTTTAAAATAGACACTAGTACACATGCTAAGACTGCAGAAAGAAAAAATTTAAACAAGCCACGGGTTTAAATTTTTAGTGACAGTTATTTGTTTCCCATATTTGATTTTTTGCTTTACTGACTATACAAATTGCAGGGGGGTGTACGGGCTAACTTTGCTTTTTTTTTTTTTTTAAATACATGGTCTTAACATTTGATTTCTACTTATATTAAAGTGGTTGTATCATTACATTAAATTTGGTCTCCAGAAAAAAGGGGGAAACAGGGGGAAAACAAAAAATTTGCAATTGGATTTCCATTAGCAAAGTGTCTTATTTTCCGGAAACCCCCTTATCTTTCGTTTTTGGGTTAAACACTGTTCCCCGGGTGCTGGTGGGAAAATCCCCCTTTCCCTTTCCCTTTTATTGGGCTAAATGGCTTTATTAAATTACTTTTTTCCCGGGCCCCCCAGTCGAAAATTCACCCGGAGCTGCTTTCCCTTTCCCTCTCTCATTTCAGAAAAAAGGGGCCGGAAAACTTTTTCACTTTGCACGGGCCAGCAGCTTCACATTTTCACTCAAAAGTTTTTAAAAAACAAAAAAAACAGAAAAATTTTTGGGTGCTCGGTCCCTAATGCTCCTGCTTATAAACTTTAAAAAAGGGAGACAGATTTTGTTTCCCCTTTTAAAGGGTTTAAATAAAAGATGGTTTCCCAAACTGTAAAAAAACCCTTTAAAGCTGTGGGGGGGGGGGGGGGGGGGGGGAGGAGAAGAAAATCTTGCTTGGATTTTAATAAAAAAACTGTCTAGATGAAGGGCGGGCCCCCCTGGGGTATGTAAACAAACAGCTTTTAAACAAAATAATTGCATAGGAGAGGAAATGCACATTGACATGAGTCCCAAACAAAGGGGGGGGGGGCACACTGACTCGGAGGGGGGCGAGCATGAACAGTAAAAGGGGGGACACCCCCCTTCAGTTAAGAAAACACCCACTGGGGGGGGAAAAGAAAACGCCCCCTGGATTTAAAGAGTGGGAAAAACTGAGAGTCAATAAAACACAGAATGATGAACGATACTCCCCTTTAATTTGTGCTTTCACAAAAGCGCATTTTTGGGTACAGTTTTAACTGCCCCAAATTTTAAATTTGCCTTTTTTAAACCATAAAAACCTTTTTTCCCATTTAAACCTGGGAATGTTTGGGAAAGTGGGGAAAATCCATAAGTGTGTTTGAAATCCAAAAAGACTCCAAATACAGTAATTGTTTTTCTTACTTAAAAACCCCACCTTTTTTGGGGAATTTGGGAAAATTTGAGAAAAAGTTTTGTGCGAAAAGCTGGGTGACTGGGACAGAGGCCCTTTTAAAAGGTTGTCCAGGGGCGGGGGAAAGGCCCCAAAGGCCGGGCCTTTAACCCGAAAAGAATTTTTCCCGCTCCCCAACCCCACACAACGCCCACATTTTTAAACAGTCACTGCAAATGAAGGCTTGGGGAAAAACATTGCTTTATAGAAGTGAAAGGGTTTGGGTTTTAAAATTTACAAGTAATACGGGTTAAAAGCCCTCTCGGGGGTTTAGTCCACAGTAAAATACTCTTTTTTAAAGGAGCAATTGGGAAAGTAATCAGAGTTTTGGGAAAAGGAATGGAGAAAAATTTTAAGCACTTGTAAAAGAAGGGGTTTATGCTCTGCAAGTTTATTTTGGGAATTTTTGAGATTTTGGGAAAGGTAGTTGTAAGAAAGGGTTTTGGGAGTCGGATTCGGGGGATTTCAGAATGGGGTCCCTTTTTTTGCGGGAGGGGATTTAAATCTTTAAAAGGACCGACCCCCAAAATAATAATTTTTTGGGGCCCCAAAGTTAGTTCGATGCGGGGCAAAGACCCAAGGGGAAATTTGGGGTCCGGGGGGGTGCTCCTGCCCCCCATAAATTTTCCGCCTTATCAAATTGAAAAAATGAAATTTGGGGGAATGAAAAAGGAAAGAAAGGAAAAAAGCGTTTCCCCCCGGGGGGAAAAGTTTTTCCCAGGGCAAAAAGTTTTATAGAAAACTTTTTCACCTGTTTTCCCAAAGAAGTAGAAGATTTTTAATCTTTAATCAAAACTGACGGTGGCGAGGAAATTTTCCTTTAAAAACCTTAAAATTTTTTAAGAGATTTTGTGCCCCTGTATCCCCGTTTTTGCCCCCAACCCAAGTTAGTGTAGAGGGGCCTTTTCTCTGGGCCGGGAAAATTTAATGAGATCAGTGTGAGGTCATGTAGGGTTGGATTCTGGAGGGACAATACCATTTCTTGAAACAAATTCATAGACTCCACAAGTGTTCCTTCATTTTTTTGTATCCCTTACAATTTTTTTTTTTCCTAAAGCCCAAAACCCAAATAAAAATATTTTTAACCCCTGACAAGCAAAAGGGAAAAAACAATGTTTTGAACATGTCCCTTTTCGGGTTTCCATATCTCGTCATCCCCCTTTACAGCTTTTTTTAACTTTGAGGTTTACTTAATTTTTATAACAGGCCATCTTACCTTTTTAATACAAAAAATTTTTGGACATTCCCAAGTTTTTTAGCATCTTGTTTTATTTTACAGTTTTGTTTCCCAAAAAAAATAAAATTTGTTATTTTTTTTTTAAATTGTTTTGGGGTTTTTGGGGAAAAAAATCCACCTTTGGTTTTCAAAACTGCCTAAAACCCCTTCTGGGCTCGGAATTTCAGATTAAACCAATCTTGCCAAAATTAAACCCCAAAATCTCTTTACACTTTCCCCTTAATTTTTTGGTTTGCGACGGGAAACTTGGATAAAAATTCCCAAGTTTTTTTTTCCCAACTTTACCCACAATTTTTCCCAAAAGTCAAAACTTTGGGTTCCCCTTTTGCTTGCGGGTTTTTGTTCTACCTAAATAGCTTGATTATTGTATCATAAGGTGATAAAAGGACCCTTGATTTTTGGGATCAAAAGGGGGAGAAAGGCTGTTTTACCATTTTACTCCCGGGAAAAGTTATACTTAAACAGGGCCCATGTATGAGGGGAGCAAAAGTCGGAGTCAGGTCGGGGAATTGGGAGTCGAAGGTTTGGGGAAATTTAGGAGTCGGATTTTCGGGGTTTCTGGGCCTTGCCACTCCAAAACCCCTAGTAGTATGGTAGAAAAGGGGTTGGGTTACGGGACCTGTTTCCAGAGGGTTTGAAAAACCTTTTCAGTTGAACGAGGAAAAGGGGCCCGAAATAGGGAAAATTTTGAGACTTGGGGGAACGGGGACGTTTCCACACTGGTTCAGGGGGAAAAGGCATGGCCCCAAGGACATGGAAGCCAAAGGACAAAAATTTAAAGTGGGGACGGGGGGGGAAACCTCAAAACACATTTCCCAAATGGAAAATAGGCTCTTAAAAATACAAAAAGGGGGGTTAGCCCCTTTGTGGAAATTTAAGTAGGCCCAGGAAATCCTTGTTGCTTCCCGGGACAAGGTTGTATTTAAAAAAGTTAAAAAGATTTTTGGGGCCGCGCCGGGCTGTGTGCTCTCTGCGGGCCTAGTGCTTCACTCCCTTCCCTTTTTGGGGAATATCCAGCTCAGACTGTTATTCTGAATTTTAAAAAGAGAGCTCCCCTGATTGGTGACATGGGGGGAGCCTTTTAAACCCAATCAGGTTACTAGTTTATTTAAAAATTTTTTGCTCTAACCAGTGGGCAAAAAAAAATTTTAAGAAATACTTTTAGGAGAAAAAACAAAAAACAATTAAAAATAGAAATGAAAAAAAAGGGGAAATGAATGGGATTTAAATTTTTGAGCTCCCCTTTAAAAACTAGGCAAGAGAGGGGAAATAGTGACAGTTGTATGGCCGAAAACCCTAGTCATGAAACGGCAGACGGGACAAGGTTTTTTGGTTTAAAGGCCAAACTAAAACTTGCTGGTAAAAAAAGGAAATTTTTAAGGGTGTTTTCACACAGGGGCATTTTTTGGGGTGCGGTTTTAAAAGTCTTTATTAAACTGCCTTTTTTAAACCAACAAAATTCTTTCACTTTTTCTAAACTTTTTTTTGGAAAAAAGTCAGAAAATAAATTAGTGTGTTTGAAAACCCAACAAGACTTCATAAAACAATAAATTGTTTTATTTTTATTTGAAAAAACCTTTTTTTGAAAAAATTTTAGAAAAATTTGAAACGAAGTTTTTGGCGGGGTAAAAAAGGGCCCATTTTAAATTTTTAAAAAGCGCTTTTAAAAAAACTGCCCCAAAAAACTGTGCTGTGGAAAGAAACCCTAATTGGGAGCACAGTTAAAAACCCTCACCAAAACCAAAAAACCGGGAAAGCACCCTAACACATGCATTAGAATTAGTTTTCCCATTGTTGAGACCGGGACAAACTTTATGAAAAGATGTTGGGGGGAGCATGGGAAAAACCCAGCTTAAAAAATGGGTGGCAGTTTTTAGTTACGGGGGTTTACACCTACACCAGCAGTGGAGATTGGGGGGAAACTTTAACCTCCAACTAACTGCTTAAAATGCCTAAGCCAAAAGCAAAAGGGGTACGGGAGCCCTTTACAGTAAAGGGGGTGCCGTGCTTGAAACCCATTGCCCACTCCAAAAGGGCAATACGGGGTGCTTTTAGGTTGCAAAAGGTAGTTTGGAGCCCAAATTAAAAGGGGCTGGCGGTCTGTAAATTACTGCGCTTTTTTTTCAAAACCCCCTTTCACTAAAAGGATGTAATAGGTCAGCAGTACATTTTAACACTGCATACTTGTTTTTGTACAAGTGACAAAAATTTTAAAGTCCCCCAGGAAAAATTTAAAAAAACCCCAAAAAAAAGTTTTTTACCCAATTTTTTAAAAAATTTTTAAATTAAAACTCAATAAAGCTGTAAAAAAGCTGGTGGTCTCCAAAACCCAAAAAAAACCAAAAAAGGGGGAATTTTGCAGGCAGACATGGCCCGGTTCACGGCCCCCGGGGGGGAGATTCCATTTGTAAAAACCAGGGTCATCTTTTTCCATTGGGGCCCAAAAAGATTGGGGGGCCCCTGGAACCCCCGGCACGATGGGACCCCTCCCGGGGAGCCCCCTTAAAACCCGCCCCGTGGCATGATTTTTTCCCCCGCAGCGAACCGGGCGACCCTGTGTCTTTAAACGGCGCAGGAGGGCGCCGCTTGTATTTCCTAGGCCGACAGCCCTAAAGGGTGGCGGTTTGGAAAACCCGGAAACCACACCCATCTTAGGCAGTGGATGACGTTATACCACTTTACCCCAGGTAAACCCGCTCTCCGAAGGGAGGGTTCTTGGCCGGGGGGGAGCACGGGGAAAAATTTAAATTTGTGTTTTTTTTTTGTTTAAATTTTTTTCTACAAAGGGGGGGCTATATCACCCACAGGGAGGGGGTATATCAAAATACAAAAAGGGGGTTTTATCCCCTACAGGGGGGGTATATCTTTCAGGGGCAGTCTATAACCTACAGGGGGGGCCCATATCCCAAAAAAGGGCCCATAACCCACGGGGGGGCCCCATAACTTTAAAGGGGGGGTATAAACCGAGGGGGGTATAAACCTTTCATTTGGGGCCCCTAAAAACCTACAGGGGGCCATATAAAAATTTTCATGGAAAGGTATAATCCTTTAAAGGGGGGTATAAAAACCCAAAGGCAGCTAATTTATTCCTACAGGGGGCCCGAAGGGGGCCCATATATAAACTGAATGAGGGGGGGGGTCTATTTATACCTGAATGAAGGGGTTATAATACCAAAAGCCTAGGGGGGTATTAACTTGCCTGAGAAGGGGGAAAATATACAGTAAAATATTTATATGGGAATGGGGGGAAAACCCATTTTTTTTATACCTTTATTAGGGGGGGGGTTTTATGTATAACCCCGAAAGAGGGGGAACCCATATATACCTGACCTTTAGGGGGGCTAAAATAAAAAAACCAAAAATTTAAGGGTGAGGGGGGCTATATACACCATTCCCCTTTCTGAAGAGGGGGTTTTTTTTACCTGCCCGGGGGGGGCCTTATATATCTGGGAATTTAGGGGGGTTTTATATTCCCTTTCCCCGGGGGGCCCCATCATTTGCCTGCCCTTTTCTGAGGGGGCTTTATATATCTGCCTTTAAAGGGGAGGGACCTATATAAAGCCTGCCGTATGATGGGAAAAAAATATTGCCCTCTAACTTTTTGGGGACCCTTTTATGCCTGCCTAAAATGAGGGGGCCTATAATGCCTGCCCTACTGAGGGAAACTATACATGTCTGCCCTTTTTGGGACCCATATAGCTTTCCCCATCCGAAGGGAAACCCAAAGAGCTTCCCATCTGATGAGGGGGAAACTATTAAGCTATCTAACTTTAGGGACTTTTTATAACCCTTTTAAATAAGGGGTTGCTGGGAAAAAAAATGAGGATTTAATATAATTTTTTGTCCAAAAACTGCGGGGAAAAAAATGTTTTTTCCGGGATAAGTTAAACCTTGTGGTGTGGGCCCGGGTGGAGAAGAAAGAGGGAAAAAGTGAATGGGCCAAACAAGGAAAAAAATCACCTGTGAGTCACTAAAGTAAACCCGAACTGTAAAGACTTATATGTGTTGGGAGTAGAATTCCCCCCCTATTTCCGTGGTGTATGTGTTCATGGTGTGGAGGGATTATTCGTTTACTATGGGGGTGGTTATATGGGATTTAAGGTTTGGTGGGATTATTTTATCACTATGTGGTGGTGATATGTGGTCATTGGTGTTTTGGGGTTTTTTTAGTCATTATGTGGTAATGGTGTGGCATTATTCATTAAAATTTTGTTTGGTGATATGTGGTCATGGGTTTTTGCTGTGGTTTTTTTGATCTTTTTGTGGTCATAGACTTGTGGGTTTTAGTCACTTTTTGTGGGTAATATGGGTCATGGTGTGGCCCGGCATTATTTTAGTCACTATGTTGGGGGGGGATATCAGGTTTTTGATTTTGGCGTCAATAAAAAAGTTACTATTTGGTTTATTATATGTTTCCCTGGTGTGGTGGTATTATTCATTCCTATGTTGGGGGTGAATTTTGGTCATGATTTCAAGGTATTTGGTCTTAAAATTTTTGGAAATTTTTAAACCTTTTGGGGTTTGGTTTTATTTAAATGGTGTTATTTTGGGAATTTTAAAAACCATTATTTTTTGGGTTTTTTTTATCAGCTTTTGTTTTATTTTTATTTTTTTAAAAAAATGTGGGTTTGTCGGCTTTTTTGTTTTCCCGCCCGGGAATTTAAAGGGGAGGGAGAACTTTAGCCCCCAGCGTTCCTTTTTTGAAATTTCGATTAGTGTGATGATGTCTTACATTGGTTGGGATAAATTAAAAGCGAGGAAACCGGGGGGGCCGTGGGCGGGAATGTACAAGTGGTGGAGACCCAAAAGAGGGAAAAATGGACCCCCAAAATTAAACTCCTCTTGGGGGGGCCCCAGGCACCCCCAAAACCCCACACTGTAAAGTTTTGGGCCTATTAGTGGGGGTTTTAGCTTTTGGGAGGGCCAAGGCCAAGCTCTGCCCGGGCCCAAAAAAGCTGTTAAAAAAGCCCTGTGAATTTAAACCCAAAATCCCGAAACAAACCAAATTTAACGGTTTATAACTGACCCTGGCTGTCCCTAAATCTTTCCCTATTCCTAGCCTAGCTATCCCTCAAAAAAGTCCCTAAACAGCAACTGACCTTAATACTGCAAATGGCTGTAGAAGTACTATGTACACTAACAAGTGCAAGGTTAAGTTAGCTGACATGCAAGGATTCTGAGTGGCTGTCATGTTATTACTTCAGACAAACACACACAACAGAAGACAGACATAACATAGAAAATCATTCTGATCTAGTAAGCAGGAGAATGAACAAAACTTTTCTTTTTCCATTTTTTATATAAAAAAACAATAAAATTATTAAGACAATCAATATAATCAATTAACCACATCTGTAAAAGTCCAGTCTATTAAAATGCTCAGTCTATTAAAATATATCCTTACGTATCTACAAAGCAAAAACATACTGTATGTCATGCTATTATTTATGACATTAATCTTTGCTTCTTATACTGGGGCTAGCCTGAGATGGGCGGGGTTTGAAAAAACTGACTCTTTGAATGACTCTTCAAATGACTCTTCTGGCTGAAAACTGCAGCACCTTACAGAATAAGGGACACAGCGCTGGAAACGGCATGTCTGACCCTAGCTTGTTCTGCCCTCAGCAAGGGGGCATAATCTATGTGACAGGTTCTCTTTAAAGTTATTTAGAACTGGCCTGTCAGGCAGATTCATACATGTTGCCTTATGTGTTCATTTCTTTCTTCAACGGAGGCCGCCACAAGGGTGAAATGAACTTCGCTGCGGGGAACCCCCAGGTCATTACGCTTGATGTGGCTACTCGCAGTGGCAGCCGAAGTGCAGGTGACATAATGTAGGCAGGTATCAAGCAGGTACAGTGGCAGAATACAGCAGAAACAGGGACAGGGTACATAGGTAATTGAAAGAGCATCCAGGACACTACGGGGTTAAATGTTAGTCTGGAAGCTGGGTCCTAGGCTAGTATCTGACTGGCATGGTCTGCTATACCACCATCTATGCTCCAGGTGGCCCAGAGGATCCACAACTACCCAGCGATCGATGTGTCAGTACCCACTGACCCATCTTTCCAAGACAAAATGAACTGACCATGGATCCTGCTGAAGTGACCCTGCCTTTCCTGCTTGGCTCATGGTCCTGCCCAGAGTGTCTGTATCTGCTGGCTCATGATCCCATCCAGAACCTCTGTATCAGCTTGCTCACGGTTCCGCCCATAGCTTCTGTACCCACTGCCTCATGGTCCCGCTCAGAGGGTCTGTACCTGCTCGCTCTTGGTCCCATCCAGAGCATCTGTACCCGCTGGCTCATGGTCCCACACTGAGCTTCCAACCCCATCCTGTTTAGTGCCCTGTTTGTTCCTCTGTCACCCCTTTTTCTAGGTATTTCCAGTAGGGCTTCACTGAGCCTGCGTTGGTTTGTTGAGTTACCACAGATCTATAGGGGTTTTCCTTTCTGTTTTGGGAGGTGGGGGAGAGGGTTTACGGGGGGGGGGGGGGGAGGGGTACTTTCATAGTCCATGCCGCTGCCCTCGTTCCATAGGGACGGCCAGGTCCCTGCTTCTGTCCTTTCTCCATTCATGCCGTGGCTGCTGCCTTGAAAAGTGGGCTCTGTCTGATTTTCTGTGTCCCCCTTTTTTACCTGTTGCTTGTCCCTTTTTATTGCTGCTTTCATTGTCCTTCACTCCTGTTCCTGTCCCCGGGTTACACACTCCCCTGGAGGGCGCTGCCACTGGGCTGGGTGGAAAGGGCCCCGTACCAAAATTTTCCCCCCTGGCATTAAGGAACTTTTTGACTTGTTTCCCGGTCAGTTCATTAAATTTCCTCTGGCTCCTAACCACTGCTTCCTGCTGTTACCTGTCATTATGTCTGTCTGTTCTGGTATATGGTTAACCCTGCTACTCCTGCTGTCCTGCATGTCTGTTTCCTAGGATCCTGTTTTGCTGTTTCCTGCCATCTTGCCTTCTGCCTGATCCCAGGTTCCCGGATTCGCTGTTATCTGCCGTCCTGATACTTTTACCCCCGCTGTGTCCCCGTTTGCCCGTCAGCCTATACCCCTTTGCCCATTTAACCTGTTCTCTGTGTTTCTGTTTCTGCTGTATTCTGCCATTGTACCTGCTTGATAACTGCCTAAAATCTGTCAACTGTACTTTGACTGCCACTGTGAGTAGTCATGTCAGGGGCAGTGACCTTGGGGGTTCCCCGCAGCAAAGTCTGCCCGTCCTTGCAGTGGCACCCTGGCATGGTCTGCTACCATACCATCTACGCTCGCATTGGCCCAGAGGATCCACTACTACCCTGTTTCCCCTAAAATAAGACACCCCCGAAAATAAGACATAATGCATTTTTAGTTATGAAATTCAGAGTTTGGCTGCTTATGCTGATGTTTGTGATGAAATCACTACAGTATATTGATACATGTTGAGATTTTGTTCAACAATAAATGTGAATTATTGTTCATAGAAAAAAAAATCCCCTCAAAATAAGTCTTAGCTCGTCTTTAGGAGCAAAAATTAATATAAGACACTGTCTTATTTTTGGGGAAACAGGGTACCTAGCGATCATAGTGTAAGTACCTACTGACCAGTCTTTTCATGACAAAATATTTGTTCTCTTCACTATAGACTGCCCATATATCCCATTCTTTCCTCATCTTTCCTCATCCCCACAGCAAACGACAAATACCGGTCGGTTTATCCGACCGGTATTTGTCCTGTTTTAGTGCCGTCCCCACGGCCGCCGAGGGACAACTTTTCTCTGCGATAAGCGGAGAAAAGCCCTTCCCACTGATATGTTCATATTCCGTCCAAAAACCGGACGGAAGAATGCACATGTTCAATGTTTTTCGGGCGGCTGGCTGTTTTTCAAACCGTTGGAGGCGGAAAACCCGTGCAGTGGGGACTGCTGCACGGGTTTTCCATAGCGGCCCAGTGTGTTAGTTTGCGGCCGGTTTTTCAGATGGTCTGCAAACCGCAAACCATCTGAAAAACCGTCCGCAAGCCCGTGCCGTGGGGACACGCCCGAAACTGCCCATATGTCCTGTTCATTTCCCATCTATCATGCACAAGTAAAGTGATTAGAACCTGTTTATATTGCATATGTGTTCATTCCAGTACAAACTGCCTATATACAGTATCCTGTTCATTCCCCATCTATCATGCTCAGACAACTGTTTCTATGGAATATATGTTCTTTGCTCTAGAAACTGCCAATATATCCTGTTCATTCCCTATGTATCATACACAGGAATAGTTTTAAGTACCTGTTTCTATTGAATATGTGTTTTTTGCTCTATAAACTGCCTTTATATAATTTTCATTTCCTTTCTATCATGCACAGGAAAAGTTTTAGGCACATAGTTCTGTGGAATATGTGTTCATTTCACTATAAAATGCTTTTATGCCGTGTTCATCCTCATCTATCCTGCACAGGAAAAGATTTAGGCACCTGTTTCTATTTAACATTATTCCACTATAAACTGTTAATTTCTCCTATTTATTCAATCTTCATTTAGCAATGGAAACATTGTTTGTCTCTCACATAAAGGCATTGCCCCCATGGCACAGATTTTCACCTGATTTTTCAGGCGGTTTTCGTATTGAAAACTGTCTGCAAACCGGGTGAAAACTTTTAAAATGGGCCTACATGTACTGTGGCAGAACCAAAAGCTCTCCACTCCTGCAGCTTCATAATTTACATGCAGCCGCAGACTTTGCAAGGAAGTTCAGAAATGTCTTTGCATTGTCACTTGTGGCATTTATACTCTATGGGTGGTCCCAAATAGTTAATAAAAGTTTTGATAACATAAAAAAAAGTTAAGTTTAAAGTTCAAAAGATTCTTGTTTTCCTATTTAATGCAAAAAAGAAATATAACAAAAAATCTGTAATTGGTATAATTGCTTTTAGGCCATTTCTCTTTACAATACAGACCGCTGCAAATGCCCCGTCGTCTGTCATATACAGACTGCTGCTCATGGATCCCTCCTCTCTTTCTCTCTCTCTCTCACTTATAGACTGTTGCTTATGGCCACCTCCTCTTTTGCATACAGACTGGAACACGTGTCTTCTCCTCTGATTTATAGACTCCTGCTAAAGGTTTGCTCCTCTTTCACATCTAGACTGATACTCATGTCCCCTCCTGTCTCACATATAGATTGTTGATTATGGTTTCCTCTGTCACATACAGACTGCTGCGGTAGCCTCCTATCATATATAGACTGTTTATAGCCACCTCACATATAGACTGCTGCTCTGGTCCTCCTCTTTCACATACACATGTAACAAACTAAATATGACAGATAACATTCTATGCCATGATAACATAGTGTGTTATTTCATCTTTTCCAATGCTTTTCAATGGCATTCGTTTACATATAATAGCAAGTAATATGAAAAACGATTACCATATATACTCGAGTATAAGCCGACCCGAGTATAAGCCGAGGCACCTACTTTTGCCACAAAAACCGGGAAAACTTATTGACTCGAGTAAAGGCCTAGGGTGGAAAACGCAGCGGCTACTGGTAAATTTTAAAAATAGATACCAATAAAATTACATAGGCAGTTTAATGTCCCCCATAGGCAGATATAGGCTGGTATAGGCAGCTTTATGTCCCCATAGGCAAGTTATAGGCAGGTATAAGTCGTTATAGGCAGATATAGGTCCTCATAGGTAGGTTATAGGCAGGTAATTGCCCCCATAGGCAGGTATAGGTCACCCTAGGCAGGTTATAGGCCCCCCCTAGGCAGGCTATAGGCATGGTATAGGTCACCCTAGGCAGGTTATAGGCATGGTATAGGCAGGTATAGTTACCCCTAGGCAGGCTATAGGCAGGTAAATGTCCCCCTAGGCAGGTATAGGCAGGTATAGGTCCCCTAGGCAGGTATAGGTCGTTATAGGCAGGTATAGGTCCCCTAGGCAGGCTATAGGCAGGGTATAGGCAGTTATAGGTCCCCTAGGCAGGCTGTAGGCAGGGTATAGGCAGGTATAGGTCCTCTAGGCAGGGTATAGGCCCTCTAGGCAGGCTATAGGCAGGCATAGACAGGGTTTAAAAACCAAAAAAACCCACTTACCTGGCTCCCCGCTGCTCCATCTCCCTCGACGCTCCGCCTCCTTGCTGTCCGGCCTCCCGCACGCTCTCCTCTGTCTTCCCGACACAGGCGGGTGATGTCATCAGGCTGCGCACGCAGCGTGATGACACACGCTGCCTGTGCCGGAAACTCCGGACGGCCGCGAGTCTGCGGCCGCCTGGAGTCCACTGCGGAGCAGGAAGCGCTCGCTCTCTGCTCTGCAGTGGTATCTTCCCCTCTATGCGCTCCGGAGGAGTCGCATACAGGGGAAGAGATAGCTGACAGCGCACGAGCCACCGCAGTGCCCGGACGCTGTCAGGTACTCGGCCTTCAGTTATATGCGCTCCTTGAGGAGTCGCATATAACTGAAGCGTCCCTGTCAGCGCAAGGGCCATCGCAGCGCCCGAGCGCCGACAGTGACTCGAGTATAAGCCGAGGGGGGATTTTTCAGCACATTTTTTGTGCTGAAAAAACTCGGCTTATACTCGAGTATATACGGTATATCACTGTCAAGCTCAACTCTGCTACATCCATACAGACTGTTGTTCATATTTTACATAAACACTGCTGCTGTGGCCCCCTCACTGATAACCATGCTCCTGGGCCGACAGACCCCCATCTTTCCCCTCCTCCTCCTCTGTGGTGTTTTGCAATATAGTCTAACTAGCCTATAGGAGCTTTATTGATATCATAGTGTCATCACCATGGCTTATTACACTCACAGTGCAGGCAATGGTGATGGACTCTCTATAGTTTTGCCTCAATGACAAACTACAGAATAATGTTTCATAATTGCAGAATAATAGCTCCGTACTTTCTCACATATAAACCTCTGCTCCATCTCCCTCTTCTGTCACATATAGACTACCATTTATGGCCCCTTTCTCTCTTACATATAGACCACTGCGCATGGCCACCTCCACTCTTACATATAGGCTGCTGCCGATGGTTTTCCCTGTCAGATGTCAACTGTTTATAGCCCTTCATCTATTGATTGCTGCTCAGGGTGGGAGTTAACCCTTTGTATATACCCCTTTTCTATAAGAACATGGCTACTGCAGGAAAAAAAGGATACCAGTATTGTGTGGTTCCTGTATTATGTTGACTCCTTAGGCTAGGTTCACACGGCTTAACTGCGGGGCGTAATTTCGCCCCGCAATTACGCCGTGTGGACGGCGGTGGGGCGGGAGCGGGAGAGTGAGCGGGGGGCCGGCACTTCGCCGGCCCATAGACAATCACTGCTAGCGGAGCGTATACGCCGCTAGAAAGTGACATGTCAATTATCTCCCCGCCCGGCGTCTTCGCCGGGCGAAGAGAGGAGACGTAATCCATAGGTCTCTATGAGAACTGTGACTGACCGTAATGAATGGGCCGTTTTCGGCCCGTAATTGGCGCACTTCGGCGCGTAATTATGGACCGAAATACTGCCCATTTTAAGCCGTGTGAACATGGCCTTACAAGCATATAATTTTACTATAAGACATGACTACTTGTTCTATGACAATTGGAAATATTTTTATGGGTGATAATTGTGACTAAAATATTTAGAATTGCTAGAAGACTATTTTTATGATAAAATAGAAATAAAGAAAACAGAAATCTAGAAAGTCTTTTCTATTTCTAAAAACATTATCATGCACTGCTAAACAGCATGACATATGTGAATTGCAAATTATGAATTAATACATGAAACATTTACTTTTCCCATCCTGAACCGTAGATCTCTTGGCATTAGATAGTAAGCCAGGTGAGTTGTAAAGAGACGAGGAGATGGACAGCTTTGAAAGTCAACTTTGTTAATGTTATATTCCAACCATGGGACCATGTTACTCTGTTCTGTTCCATTTCGATGACCTTCATTAAATATTAGGTTTAGAATTTGTTGTGTCCAAAATGTACCTGCAAAATAATTGATAGCTTTGATAATGTGTGGCAGTTATGGTTTTTAACAAATTGTAAAACAAATTTTTAGTTACTTGGTTATAACAAACACTATCTCGAGTAAAAAAAAAAAAAAAAAGTGAAGATTTATAGATAACAATTTTACTGTTTATTTTTTGTCTAGTTTTATTGACTGAAAAATCTGGCATGCTTCCTCAGCAGAAATCCGAGTCCACACCTCAGATTTCTGCAGAGGATTTTGATTTACAGAGGTATTTGGTTTTGACAAAGGTTAACCACATTGCTAAACTCTCCCCTTCTCTCTTCAAGTGGGATCAGATTAGAATCCGCTCAATAGAATAAACATTCAAATGAATAGCTTTTGTTTCATGCAAGGATTTTGACAAGGAGATCAATGTGGAATACACGTTGAAATCCTCATCAAAATCTGCTGTCTGAACAAACCATAAGGGTATAATTACATGCAGCAGGTTTTCTGAAACTTTGAAAATCTGTTCCATACATCTAAAATCCAACAAGAACATATATTTTTACAAGCCTCGTTCAAATATATACATTTCTGCATCAAATCAGCCACATGTGTATGTCGCCTAATTCGTAGACCTCATTTAAAAAATTGGAACACATCATAGAGGTGGGGCAAGGATAAAGAAATGCTGGGGGGAAACGGATGTATTTTATCCTTGCTACCTGCTGCAGATGTTAGTATGCTGATTTACATTTACTGACACTGCATGTAATTATGCTCTAGGGGGTAATGTTTCTCATCAAGGAGATCACTACAACATGTGGGAAGAATTACTGGCCATGCAAATCCCTTTGGGAAAATACTGTAGGCCTCATTTATGAAAATTGACTAGCAGTAAGACTGTCTTTGTTGCCCATAACAACCTATCAAAGCTCAGCTTTTATTTTTCTACCTGTATAAGAAATGAAAGTTGTGCTCTGATTGGTTGCTATGGGCAATAGAGACAGTCCTACTATTACATAACTTTGATAAATGAGGCCTGGTGTGTATGGTTTGGCCTAAAATTCTCCCTACATTTTAATGGTTCTCTGGGTAAAAAAAACTTTACCTCCATATGTCAAAGGCCTCTCACCCAACCAGCCAGAGCCCTGATCTGCACTTAACTCCTTAACCCACCTGGATGTATGGGTACGTCCAGGTGGCATTAAGGAGTTGTGCTGCGGGATCGCAGCTAATTAGCGACTAATTGCAGCTAACACGCAGCAGTACAGTGCGGGAGAGCGTCGACGCCCCCCCATGCTGTTTAACCCCTTAGATGCCGTGGCTAACATGGCCGCGGCTAAATGAATGAAAAACGGTGCCGCTCAGCGTTCTTCACTCCAATCGGAGCCCCCGCAGCGTAACTGCGGGAATCTGACGGCTGAACATGCCAGCTGGGAGCCTTATGAAGGCTTCCATCCCTGCCATGTTTTCGATTGGCCCACTTCAGGCCCCAGGCAGGAAGTGGGGAAACCTCCATCTTTGTACAGCCTAATGCATTGTATATGAAATTCATTAGGCTTTATAATTGATCACACCCCCTTTTGGTGAAGCACCATATGGGGAATCATATTTAAATTAAAAAAAAAAAAAAAAAAAGTTTTAAAGTGTAAAAAAATTAAAAAAATTAAAAGTTCAAATCATCCCCCTTTCGCCATTCTACAAATGAAAGAAATAAAATAATAAAAAAGTTACACATATTTGGTACCACCATGACCGAAAAAAATCCAATCTATTAAAATATAACAACATTTATACGTGCGCTGAACACCGTAGAAGAAAAAAAATTCCAAATGTCAAAATTGTGTTTTTTTGGTCATTTCATGTCCTATAACAAATGGAATAAAAGGGATCAAAAAAGTTGCATGTATTCCAAACTGCTAGCATTAAAAAGTACACTTAAGCCCGCAAAAAATGCACCCTCACTGATGTCCGTAGGCGTTAGTGCAAAAAAGTTATTGGTCGCACAAAATGGTGCCGCGGCGCAAATTTCAAAATGTTTGGAATTTTTTTACGCCACCAAAACGTAAAGCAAGCCATACATGTTTGGTATTGGTGGATGCGTATGAACCTGTAGAATGCAGATAACACATCACTTTTACCAAGGATTGGAAACGGTGAAAACAAAACACCCGCAAACATGGCGCAAGTACATTTTTTTCACATTTTGCCCCACTTAGAATTTTTTTTGCAGTTTCCCAGTATATTCTATGGTACAACAAATGTCACCGTTAGAAAGTAAAACTTGTCCCGCAAAATAAAAGCCCTCATAAGTCTATGTAGGTGAAAAAATAAAAACGTTATGGCTTTTGGAAGGCAAGGAGGAAGAGTAATATTTTTTTCTTTGGAGGGATTAAAGGGTTAATGAGGTATTCCTGCAGTCCAGAATGGTCGTCTGTCTGTGTGACGTGCTCGATGAGGCCTATGTTTGGCTGCACATTAAAAAGACAGGCACCACAACAGAAACCTGATGGACCCCTATTATAGTCATACTTACCAACTCTCCCTGATCGTCAGGGAGACTCCCTGAAAAGGGAGAGATCTCCCGGGCTCCCTGAAGAGTTGGTAAATCTCCTGCTATGGTAGGTTTGCCACCGTTTTTACTGCCAGAGGGCCAGTGCTGTTTTTTTATTTGTTCCGGCCATATCAAGTACTGGCAGCAAAAATAAAATATCTGACACAAATGTGCACCTAGTCTAAGCTCTGGCCATGGAATTTCACCAATGAAAGGGTATTTTCTTCAAATCATACTGAAAAGAACTCCGGTTTTGCCTTTTTCCTGTTATCCTGTGGGTTCACAGCTCTGCTCTTCTGCAGTTGTTCTAGTGTACAAATTTTTTTTCTCTTAGGGTCACTTTATGGACAGTTATGGCCTGTTAACGATTGTATGAAGGTCCTGATTAAGCACGAAAAGCACAAGATTAAAAATTTGCTGCAAATCAGATGCAGTAGTTACCATAAATTGATATATTACCATGTCAGAAAATCTGGCATTTCATAAAGAAAGTAAGAATGTCATGTATACCACTTGTGCTAATTACTAATTCTCTAAACAGGTGCATAAAATGTCTACAGTCAGGCAGATGTAAAAGAGCCTAAGGGCATGCTCACACGATGTACTGCGGCGCGTAGAGTACGTGCCGCAGTATATCGCATATTGTCCGCGCGGGGAGATAAGTGACATGTCAATTATTCGCGGCAAATACGCACCGCGAGCAATGAATGTCAAAGGGGCCTGTGGACTGCCGCCTCCACCCCTCCCCCCTGCACCACGGGAGTACGCACGTATTAGCGCAAGCTACCAAAACAGATTGTGTGAACATACCCTAAGCCCCGGTTCACACGGCTTATTCAAGCTGGAATTGCGAGCCGGATTGCGCTCGCAATTCCGGCTTGAATAAGGGGCAGGGGCGCGGCCCCCCGGCCCCATAGACTTGCATTATCCACGGCGCGTATTGCGCCTGGATAATGTGCATGCCGCTTTCTCCCCGCCCGGCGGATTCGCCGAGCGGGAAGGAGGGACGGAATCCACCGTTCTCTATGAGAACGGTGGATTACCGTAATTACTGCAACGGATTGGTGCCGTACTGCAGCGCAAATCTGGCGCGTAGTACGGCGCCAATCCGCGGCCAAATAAGCCGTGTGAACGGCCCCTAACAGTGAGATCAATCAGCCAGCTTATGGCCAAAGAAACACTTCCAATACTCACTAGAGTATTCTACTAATTAAAGGAGGTTAGCTATAATATTTTTGCCTCTGAAGGTAAGCATTTGCCTCCAAGGGTCTCATTGTTTTTCAGTTAAAAATTAGATATTATTTGTGTTTTAAATGTATAAAATAACATTTTTATTCTGTTTTTGTTTTCTATCTGTAAGATTCTCTACACCAGGGAAATTCAAAATTATTCTTATACAGCAATTTGATAAAACAAATTTCAGCCTGTGACCTTACCTGATTTGGGGTAGGTGACAAGAAACACATCACTGTCTCTAATGTCCATATATTCTGTAGCATCTATGATTTCAGGTGATGTAAGATGTTTCGCAAAGTACATGCCTTTATATTTAAAGAACGCGACATCCAGGGCTTCATCAAGCGAACGCTGGTCCATTGTTCTTTCCTGTAACCTGGTTGTGCTATTCAAATGAAGCAGTCACAATTTACTGAGTAAATAAGGTCAAATTACCGTTTTATATGTGAGTAATTCAACCTTGAAACTTTTTAGAACTATTTCATGGTGTTTTGCCCCTTGTCAATTGATATTATAGGTTAATAGATGGTTGATATATTAAATGTTAAGCAACTGTGCAGCAAAGCTAACATATAAAGCACAAACTCCCTCCTAGTTTTGTGATACAGTGGTGTACCTTATAGGGAATTTGTTGTCAAAAATTTTTTTTTTTTTAAATGATGAAATATTGTGTGTTAATCTTTGTACAAAGTTTTAGTATATTTTTTCTTATATTCAGTTTGCAGTAAATCTTAGAAAATGCATAATAATTTTCAATATTTTCCACTCTCAGACACCAGAAGGAGCACATAAATAAAGGTTAGCTAAAGCACAAGCAGGTTGTATCACAGCTGCTGTAAATGTGGGCTGGTTCCTTTGATGGTGACATACTTCCTCTTGTCTGTGTGCAAAAGGAGGGGAGGTGGATTGTAGCCCACTGAATCATCATTTTGTTGGTGACCGAGGACACCATACAGATGTATCCATAGCTGAAAAAATAATAACCATAGCAAAACTGTGACTACATTTACTCTAATCGGCTATGGATATGTGGAGGGAGCACCACAGTATGCATCTGTAACCCTGCTTGCAGGTATCCACTGTTATAGCGAAAATGGCCACATACCGTAAGAACTAATGTCTGTTTAGTTCACCTGCGTGTATCCATAGCCAAAAACAGAGTAGTAACGTTAAAAAACAAAAAAAACACATCTGTGCAGGTTAATTTTCATCTTTATCATGTAAGGCCATGTTCACACGGCTTAAAATGGGCCGTATTTCGGTCCGTAATTACGCGCCGAAGTGCGCCAATTACGGGCCGAAAACGGCCCATTCATTACGGTAATTCACAGTTCTCATAGAGAACTATGCATTACGTCTCCTCTCCCTGCTCGGCGAATCCGCCGAGGGGGGAGATAATTGACATGTCACTTTCTAGTGGCGTATACGCGCCGCTAGCAGTGATTTTCTATGGGCCGGCGAAGTGCCGGCCCCCCGATCCCTCCCCCGCTCCCGCCTCGCCCCCGTCCACACGGCGTAATTGCGGGGCGAAATTACGCCCCGCAGTTAAGCCGTGTGAACATGGCATTACAGTTAACTTGGACTAATGTGTCTCTATATCTATGTACTAAAACTGGAATAAAATGGTTAAAATAAAACACAGACAACACAAAAACCATTTTAATGAAACACTCCCCAGCACCTGCCCTTGTTGACCATTTTATTAATCCATTCCCAACACTTGACATACTGGTACGTCCTGGACATGGGACGAAATAGGAACAGCTGTATTTTACCGCCTCACGTGGGTTATTAACACCTTAGCTGCGGTGACTAACCAGCAGGCAGGATGACAATTACGCATGCCCTATCTTATGTATATTACATAACTGCAGACTGATTGTTAGCTCTGTGGGTCAGTATTTTATATATATTTATATATGGGTCAGAATTTGATAAGTAATGCATATATGCTGTTACACTGACCCACAGAGCTGACAATCTGTCTGCACTATAAATGTATAATACTGACCAGCAGTGCTGATGAATATTATAGAACTGCAGACTGATTGTGAGCTCTGTGGGTCAGTATTATATAAGTAAAATACATATTCAATACTGACCCACAGAGCTGACAATCATTCTGCATTTATGTAATACTGATCAGCACTGTGTGTCAGTATTATATCTGTATATGACTGTATATGTCAGCATGCCACACCACACGTTCTAAATATACCTGTTCCGACTTACATACAATTTTAACTTAAAGGGGGTTTTCTCGCTACAAAGATCATATCTCTAATGATGGGGACAGTAAAAATAAGCACTTTTACAATTGGTTTGTATTACCTAAATCACTTTGTATAGCAGATCTGAGCTGATCTGTGCATCTATAGCTATTTCTGCAGCAGCTGGATGGGACTCACCGCCTTTTCTGTGATTGGCTGCCTGATATGTCATTCAGCCTGTTGGGACACAGGGGTTCTGGTTACAAGGAGTCTGTGAAGGCTGCAGCTGACAGCTCTGCAGCCATGAGAAGCATGCAGGAGGTCTGCAGAGCTGACATCCTCTCCCTTCCACTGCTAACACGGAATGATGATGTCACAACTCTTCAGTGATGGAAGACATGCCTCCTGACAGGAGAGACATGCCTACTGAGAGAAGAGACTCGCCCCTGGATTTGAAGCTCTGACAGGTAGAAGAAGCTCAAGTACACGAAAGTGTGTAATGATAAAACCCCTTTAAGAATGAACAAAGTTCTTCTTGTACAAAACCTAATGTGTTTTTCCCATGGATTTCCCCTTTAAAAAGGGGGCTAATTTACAGTCCTTTTTGTAAGGGAAATCAACGAAAAAAGGTGATTTAAAAAGTCCCCCCTTGCGTCCACCAAAACGGATCACATTTAAGGTTTTCATGTAAAATTTTAGTATGCTATATTAGATATATTCGTTGGTTGTGTTTGGCCACCCTGTTTGCCATTTTTTTTGTTTTTTTTATGTTTTTTCCCATATGACCTTGCTTATGTTTCTTTTCTTTTTTTTTTGGGAAGTACATCCGTCTTGCTTCACTGTAGTAATGATCCACTTGTCTCAACCTGAGGGAAAAAATCTTTGGCTGCTTTTTTATTTATCCTTGTGTTATCTCAATTTAAGTGAATAAATTAAACCCTAAACACACCTTTTCTTTCATCTAGTGGACTCCAATGCTTTAAAAGGGGGTTTAAAATTTTGAGTTCACATCTACCATATCCCTTTTTGGGCGGGGACTTTTCCAACCCCTTCAGGGCCCTTTTCCCAAACATTATCGGTGGCAGAATCCCCCCAAACGGTCTTTTTTTACCTAATGGGGGCCCAAATTAAAAAAACAAGTAAAAAAAAACACACACGAAAAAAAAAATTTTAATAAAAAAAAATGCAAAAAAACCCCAAACCGCATTTTAGCCCGCCCCAGTGAAAAAAAACTTTTAAATTTTTTTTTAAATTTCCTGATAGAAAAAGGGACAAAATTTTTAAAAACTTATTTTCCCACTTTTGAAAAACACATTTTTTTTTCTAAATTCCCCCCCTTACGCATTTGCGTAGGGAAATCCTTGCCGGGGAAAAGGCTTTGTAGTGTGATCAAAAAAACAGATGCAAAATTGCAGTAACTCTCGGTGGTTACAGGTTTGGGGGTGTCGGGCCACCCCACGCTGTTTAACCCCCTTAGGCTTTGGCCGGGATCAAAAAATGAAGGGAAAAACGGTCCCGCCCAGTTCTTCACAGGATAGGGGTGTGGTGAAAATACAGGCTCCCTTTGGGTGAGTGGCAGTGGAAGGCTTCCCCATCGCTGCCATGTTTTGTTTTAAAACACATCTTTGTGCACCTTAAAGCTTTTTGTACATGGCACCCCCTAGTGGTGAAGCCCCAAAGGGGCTTCAAAGCTGAAAAAAAAATTAAAATTCAAATCACCCCCCCTTTGCCCTTGGCAAAAATAAAAAAAAAAAATAATAAAAGTTAACAAAATTTGGTATCACCCCAAACCTAAAAATTGAAATTTTCAAATATAAATCATTTATCCTGGGACGTAACACCCTAGAAAAAAAAAAATTCCAAAAAAAACATTTCAGGTCCCCCCAAAAAAGGAAATAAATTTGATCAAAAAAATCCCCTGTATTCAAAAGCAAAACCTTTTAAAAATCCCTTTTATTGGTCCAGAAAATTCACATTGCACAAAATTAAACCCCCGTAAAAGCAAAACCCCCGCAAACAAAAACCAGGTATGTTTTTTTCAATTTTGCCACTTAGAATTTTGGGGAAAACCAAAAAATAAAATTATAGGCATGGTAAAATTTAACCCCATTAGAAAGTGCATCTTGTCCTGCAAAATAAAAGCCCTCATTTGTCTATGTAGATGAAAATAGTTATGGGTAGGCGGGGAGGGAAAAATGAACATGAAAATATAGACCTCGACATTGAGGGGTTAAACTAATTGAAAAAATGAAATAGAAGCCAAAATATCACAGAAAAAAGGCGAAAAGTTTAGTACAGTAACCGAGTGCAAGAAAGAGTTATGGCATTTCAACCATCATGTACTACGGAAAAGTAAAAGGTGTCTGGTCAGTAAGGGGGAGTTTATTGACCTGGTCAGAAACCAGTTAATTTTTTTTAGATGGTTAAAAATCTATTTTTATTTTTGTTTTAAGTGTGCTACTTGGGGAGAAAAATATAACGTGAATAACCAATGAGCGGAATCCCCACACGCCCCCCCATGGGGGAGAAAATGACGAAAAAAAAAAAACCGAATTTGGGATAAGTATAGTTCACACCACTGAGAAAAGCCACAGTAAAATACATGGGGGAATGCACAATTTCCAATAAAACAATAATAACGCCTTCGTGTAGGAGGGGGGGGGTTTTTGATTTGGAGAAGCAAACCCCCTCTACATTTATGCCCTTTTTGGGCAAACATGGTTTTATTTTTAAAATAAAAGTAATCGGGGTTTTACTGAGTAGAAAAAGGGAAATTAAAATTTTATGAACTAACTACCTTTGTCATTTTTAATAAAAGCGATTAAATATTTCCCCCTTTTGCACTGAATGAACCCTTTAAAACACAAGCTGCTTTTTGTTTATTTAGTGTACTTTATTTTGTGGGGTTTTTGGCAAAAAACTATCATGCCCCCAACCAAACCCGCCCCATGGGGTTTTAAAAGCCTACCTTTTTAAAGAATTTTTTAATACAAGATCCTTTTTATGTGGCAGAGCTGCAAGAAACCTTGAATGGAACCAGTCACAAATTAACATGCGATTTGATCTGCAGGCACATGCTATAGAGGGAAAGCGAGCAGATTTTTTATAAATTTATTTTATTTATTTTTAAAATATTTTTATATTTATTTTTATATTAATTATAGTTCATGCTCGGGAAGGGATCGTTCGTTTGGTGGATCTGTTTTTCCCGTGGTGAGCTGATTTTGTTTTAATGTTGCATTTCTGTCTGCAGCAGCCACTACATTGGAAGGGTATTCCTGACTGTGGCTTCCCTCAGTACAGTGATTGTGTTGCAGTAAGTGTGTGATTATGGATAGGTGGGGAAGAATTTTTTCCCCCTAAGTGCCAAAAGTATGGGATTAGCAGGGCTAGAAAGGACGTAAAAGTGTGAATGGTGGCAGGAGACCATTCCAGTGGCGGGTTGGTAATGATCCCCATTAATGCTTTGGACATTGGACATATGGGTACATCCAATGTGAGAAGGTGTTCAGGCAAATGGACGTAGCCATATGTGCGGGTTCACAAACACAAGCTGTATATTAGTTCACTCCGGTCACAGCTGATCAGCACCTTGGAGTGCTTTCACACAGTGCAGTTTTAACTGCCTTTATTACAAAACTTCTTTCATGTTAAATTGTTCAAAAGGGTTAGATACGTAATCATGCTGTGTGTGAATCTTGAGGATAAAAACGATAATTTTTAAATTTCCAAACGTTTAGATAAGGACAAAGCTTGCGTATAAAGGCAGTTTAATTGGAGCACAGTTAAAACTGCACCAAAACTGTGCTGTGAAAGCAGCCTTAGATGCTGTAGTCAATATTATTTTATTTAATTTGCATGATGAATACTGTAAAAAAAAAACAATGAAAAAATTGCGAAATTTGTTCCCACAGTACATAAAATATGGAATAAAAAGTCACATAAAGTGGTGCCAATGGAACTGTCAGTTCGTCCTGTACGAAAAAAAAAAATCAACATAGTAATGCATAGAATTGCTTATAAAATAGAAAATTTTCTTTAAAGTGTACCCCCAGAATAAAAACTATATAAATCTATACTAAAATCGTATTGCCCCCAGGTAAAACAAAACATTCATTATACTCATGGTGGGCCTTAAAACATAAAAATAAAAAACACTACTAAAATTGCAGTATTTTCTTCATTCTGCCTTCCAAAAAAATGGATTTAAAGTTGGTCAAAAAGTCAAAATGGTACCGAGGAAAACATCAACTCATCCCTGCACGGTTCTGTATAGAAAAAAATAAAAATGTTATGGATATCAGACTATGGTAATACAAAAACGGGTTTTCTTTTTTAAATAAATGGGTTTTTATAGATTAAAAGCAGTAAAACAGCACAAAAAAAATGGTATCACTGAAATTGTAAAAGAACATTCTAAAAAGAAAGAAAACCGTAAAATCTATAATGTGCTCCTTCATTTGAATAACCAGATTTTGTAATAAAAACAGTTATATTTTAACAATCCTTGGTCCACTGCTTTGTCAAAATATACAAGATTTCAAAAATATAATGATTTTACTAAATTTTTTTGTAAAAGTTTTTTACCCGGAATAGATATATAGTGCAGTTGGAAATTTTCCGTATATGACCAAAAAATTTGGGTTCAATAATGAGGAGTAATTCCTAATTCCATCACATCTATTCATCACATTTTTTAGGTTTAAAGAAAACGGAAAAATTTTGAGTCTAAGGCTGGGCCGCACAGAAGGACATAAAACTCCCAAAAAAAAAAAACCTTTTCAAAATCAAAATTTTTTTTTTCCCAAAGCAGCTTTGTTTCCGATTAATTTTTTGGGTGGTTTTCAGTTTTTTGGCACATTTTTGGTGTGTTTTTTATACTGTTTTGGGGCAGCTTTTTATGTATGCAAAATTCATACACTAGAACCGTCCAAAAACCGTGCTAAAAAATGTCTGGTGGTTTACATAGACTTCCATTAATTTTCAGCCCCCTGCCCCCCTTTGTTTTTTGTAACATGTTACAAAAACGACCCCGGCAAAAACGAGAGAAAAAATTTGTTTGGGAAAAACAGAAAGTTTTTTCTACTGTTTTAAAATCTATGGGATCTATTTTCAAATTTGCAAAAAAACGACTAAAAATGTGTGCAGTGGAGATATAGCCTAAGGGTCCACGTTGTATTGCTTGTCCCAACATTGAAATGGCTTTTCATTTTTTAGATTCTACAGAGCACAAACAAAACTCAATAAACCCATCTCTTGTAGCACATGATTTTTTTATTGTGCTACTTCCCATGTGGATTGAAATATGTTGGACTTACAGGAGGATCCATTGAAATTTAAAAACCTTACTACATGGGATTAATTAAAGGTTGGTGGCATTGATATGGATTTTATGCATCAAAGAGGGGAGAACTGGGAAAAGCTTTTCCCTTCCGAAGGAATCCAAGTAAAATTTTTTATGGCACGTTTCAGAAAGGTCTAAATTAAGAAATAACTTTTTCTGCTTTCTTATGATAATGTTATTGTTGTCATGAGATTGGTTTATTTTTATTTTTTTATCTCTTATGTGTATTTTGATTTATACCTTTTGTTTTGTGATTTCTGCTTTTTTTTCAAATTTTATACCCGTTGTTCATCACAAAAATTTTAAAAACCCGGAGCAGGGGGATATTTTTCGGTGGGCCAAAAGTGTAGGCAACCCCTGCAATTTGTCAAAAATACTCATTTTTCCGAAAATGATTTCAACAAAAAATTTTTTTGGTATTATTATCTTCATTTAATTTTTTTCAATGGAAAAACCCCCAAAAAAGAATTGTCATAAAGCCAAATTGGATGTAATTTCCACACCAAACATAACAAAGGGGTGGACAAAGTATTTTCACGTTTGAAAAATCAGTGATCTTTTCTAATTTGTGTAATTTTTAAAAGCACCTGTAATTACCTTGGACCCAAAGGTGTTGGCAATAACTAAAACACACTTGGCCTTGACATGGATTAAAGTTGACTCAACCTTTCCCGTGTCCTTTTTGTGTACCACTTGAAAATTGGAGAAAAAAAAGACCAGAGAACTGTCTGAGGCCCTTGAAAACCCCCAAATTGTAAAGGAAGCATGAGAAATCTCAAGGCTACAAGTCCATCTCCAAAAGGACCAGAATGTTCCTTGTTTTACCGTGCGAAAGTTTTCATAAGAATTTTAAAAAAACCCGCTTAAGGACCCACCTTTTTTTTGCCCTTCCTTGACAAAAACCCCTTTTTTTGGGAAATTTCTACATGTGCCAATTTATTTGAGAATAACTTTTTGCCCCCACTTTACCTTTTCCAAAGGATTCAGAGATTTTTTTTCCCTTTGTGACACATTGTGTTTTAAATTTTAGAAAAAAAAATTTTTTAATCCATAAAATTTCTTGTTTGTTTGTGAAAAATAAAAAAATTTCAGGGAAAATTTTGGAAAAATTGGGTTTTTTTGAAATTTGGGAAAAATTTTTCTGGGGCCCCAAGACAATAAATTTTTTCCCCACAAAATATTTTTTAACTAAAACTCCCCATATTTCCACTATGGGTTTGGCAAAATTTTTTTAAAAATGTTTTTTTTTTTTTTTACACATTAGGGGGGCCTTAGAAATTTAGTAGAAAATTTTTCCCCAAAATTTTTTCAAAAAAAATTTGCAATATAAATTTTTTTTAGGGACCACCCAGTTCGGGACGTGGCTTTGGGGGGCCTCCATGTTTACCAAACCCCCAGAAGTGATGCCCATCAGAAAACTAGACCCCTTAAAACAAATTTACAACACAAATTTAGGAAGTTTGATAAACCCTTTAGATTTTTTTAAAAAGAAAATTAAAAAAAAAGTGGAAGGTAAAATTTCAAAATTTTCACTTTATTTTTGGCAGATTTTCATTTTTTTATCCATTATTCCCCCCCGGGAAAACGGTAAAAGGGGAACTAAGGGAAAAATGCAATTTTAAAAATAAAATTTTTCCCCCCAAAAAGGCCCTCCCGTTTTTAAAGATACCCCCAAAATTTTGGGGCCTTTTAGTGCATTTTTTTGGCTCACTTGGGCCCCCATAAACCCCCCAGAATGGGAAGGAGAAACCTATTTAAAACCGGGGGTCTCTCAATATGATTTTATTTTAACCGCCCTTTTAATTTAGGTTTGGGGGAACCCCCCCCCCAAAGGGCAAAAAACTTAATAAACACCCCTAATAGACCCATTTTGGGAAACCCCTAAAAAACCCCCTTAAAGGGAAATAAAAACCCCCGGGGTGCATTTGAGTAATAGACCCCCACAGGTGATTAAACAAATTTTTTTTTTAAGCAAAAAAGGCTGTGAAAAAAAAAACTTTTTTTTCCCCCAAAATCTGAAATTTTACCCTTAAAAAAAAGTTTCTTTAAATAAAAAGGAAACCCCTGAAAAAAAAAACTAAAACTTTTGTTAAGCAATTTTTTCCCCAAAGTTCGGGCAATCCCCCAAACATGGGGGTTTTTAAAATGCATTTTTGGGCGCAGGGCCAAAGGGGCGTAAAAGGGAGGGGGCCGGCCTATTTGGTTTTTTGGAAAACCCCAGTTTTTTGGGGGGGGGCCAAAGGGTCGCTTTTTGCAAACCCCCCAAAAGTAGCAGAACAGCGAAACCCTTTTCCAAAAAATCCCCCCCCCCCATTTTGGATTCAACCCCCCCATCACGGATTTTAAATCTAGGGAGGGTCCCCCCCTGCATTTTAGGCACACGGGTTTTTCCAAATTTTTTTTTTTAGCGGGGGGCCAATAAAATGGGGGGAAAAAACCCAGTTGGGGTCATTGTTTTTTTTTTTCAAAATTTTTAACGGGCATTCGCCCGGGCAGTGTAAAGGGGATGTGATAATTTTACTATGGGGGTGGGGTACAAATTAAAAATTTGAAAATAGATTTTTTTATATATTTTTTTTTTTGGTTTTATTCCCTTTTCCCACAGTAGAAAAAAGGGCCTTTTAAAAAATTGCTTTTTTATGTTTTTCCTTTTCCCTGACACCATAAACTTTTTTTTTTTCCCCCTGGGGCCCGAAGCGTTTTAGGGCCCCCTTGTTTTTTGGGGAGGGATTTGAAGTTTTTTAATTGGTCCCCATTAAAAGGGTGCAAAATAAATGCTATGTTCTTTTTTTAAAAGGGTTTTTTGGTGAATTTTTTTTGAACAAAATACAGCAACCCCTTGGTAGTTTTTTTTTTTTTTTTAATTTTTTATAGCGGTCCCCCTTTTAAGGGTATAAAAGACATGGTAGTTTTTCCCCAAAAAGAAAGGGTCAAATTTAACGATTAAAACCGTTTACCCAATTTGTAATTTTTTTTATTTTTTTACTCCTTTTTTTCCAAAACCCAAAAAAAAACACTTTTTTTCCCCAAACCGGGAAAAAAACTAAGTTTTTTTGGCTTTTTTTCGGGGCCCCTTTTTGGGGGTTTTCTGAGGGGCCAAAAACTTTTTTTTTTTTCCCTGTGCTTGGAGCTTTGTGGGGAAACTTGTTTTTTGCGATTATTGAAAATTTTTAAATTGGTATCCATTTTTTTGGGGTTTTTTAAAAAGGGGGGCCTTTTTGACCCCCCCTTTTAAAAATCCCATTTTTTTGGGGGGCCAGGGGAAAGAAAATACTGCAATCCTAGTAGGTTTTTTTTTTTTTTATTTTTAACAGGGCTCACCGTGCGGGAAATCCTGATAATTTTTAGCTTTATTTTTTTTGGGTCCCCTTTACGATTATGGCGATACCCTTTTTTTTAAAGTTTTTTTTTTTATTTTTGAAGCATTTTAAAAAAAAAAAAGAAAAGTGTTTTTAGTGTGTAATAAAAAATTTTTTAAAAATTCTTTCGCACCCTTCTGAAGCAAACTTTTTTAATTTTTTTTCCTTTATAAAAAGACTTTATAAGGACTTTTTTTTTTTTTCGGGATAAAATTTCCCTTTTTTAAATTGGAACAGCTTTGGCTTTTTTTGGATTTTTTAAATCGTTTTTTTCCCCCAAATTTATGTGCTGCGGGAGAACAAAAATTTTTAATTCTGTATTTTTTTTTTTTTTTTTAACGGCTTTTTAACCCGTAGGGTTAAAAAAACATGAAAATTTTTAAAAGGGGAAGGGGTTCTTTAAACCAGGGCTCAATCCCCCTTAATATTGGGGTCCCTTTAATTTTAATTTTTGGAATTTTTTTTTTGGGGCGATTGGCTTTTGAAAAGGGGAAAAGGGCGGTGAAAAAACTCCCTTTTTTGTCACTTTTTCCCCCCCGTTATTTTTTACTTTTCCCCCCCCATAGGGGGTTTTTAATGGGGAGATCTTTTAGATCCCCCATTAAATTTAGGAATAAAAGTACAAAACTTTTTTGGCTATGACGGTTTCCTAATTTTAATTTTTCAGTCACAAAGCCGGGACATGCCCAAAGGGCAAGGCCGGGCATCGTGACGCACAAAAACCCCGGGAAGGCTTCTGTCCCCCCCCCCCCCGTGTTTGTCGGGGTAAAGGGGGCGGGAGCTGAAAACGGGTCGCCCCGATCCGTTTCGCGCCCCCAGGCCAAACGAACCCCAGGGACAAATTTTCCCCCACCCTTTCCCCCTTATTTATTGCCCCCCCCCCCCCAAAATTCGCCCGCGAAAATTAAAATTTTTTTAACCCCCGCCTCCCCCTCCCCCGGGAAAGCGATCGGGGGGTGGGGGCCCGACGCGCTGATGTTCCCTTAATATACAGCGACCCCCCCGGTTTCCGGGGATCGCGCAAAATTTTCGGGTTTTAGATTTTCCCCCCCGGGAATCCTAAAGGACGAAACCCAAATTTAGGGTCCAGAATCCCCCTTTTAACCCCCCAAACGACCGGACGTATGGGATACGCCCAAAGGGTCTTTTAAGGGGTTAAAAAGCCCTTTGGAAACTGGGGCTAACCTCCCAAATGGGGGAGGGAAAAAAAAAAATTTGACAGGATTTTCAACGCAAAATTGTGCGGATGGTGGAAAAAGAACCTCGACTAACATCCAAACAAGTTAAAGGGCGGGCCCTCCCCAACCCCCGGGGGGGACAACAGTGTAAACCCATACTACCCCGTCGGGGGCCCCTGAATAAAAAGGGGACTGTTTTTGTAGGTTTCCCCCAGGAAGACCCCACTTCTTCCCCCGAGAAAAAAAAAAACCAGGCGGAGTTTCCCCAAACCCTTACCTGAGAAACCCAAAAAACTTTAAAGGAAGAATGTTCTTTTGGCCCAAAGATGGGACAAAAGTAAAAAAGCTTTTTTGGAAAACATCAACAAAGATTTTTAACGGGAAAAAAAAAAAAGGGGTTTCAAAGAAAAAACACTTTCCCTACAGCAAACAGGGCGGGGGGTTTTCCCGATTTTTGGGAGTTGTTTTGCGCCTCGGGAAACGGGAAACTGCTTGACCGTTTTCAGGGCCCAATTATGAACCCTGTAAAACTACCAAAAAATTTTTGCAGCAAAAGTAGGACCCAGGGGTGAAAAAAGCTGGGTCTCCCCAGAGGTCTTTGGGGTTTTTTCCAGCAGGACAATGACCCAAAACACATTTCAAAAAAGCAAAAAAAATTGGTTTGAAAGGAGAAAAAACTGGAGAGGCCCCCTTTTTAAAATCCAATTTTTTATTTTCCCCCCAGGTTAAATGGAAGCCAGACCCCTTCTTTAAAAGGTTTCCCCTGCTGGGCCATAACAAAACCAATAACCCACCAGGGAAATTTTCCCAATATAAAAGAGTTGAAAAAAAAAGGGTATGTCTAAGGAGGAAAACCCTTTTCCCGGGTCACATTGCCAGCCATGTACAGTGGCGTGAAACAAAATTTTCCCCTTTTTCCCATTTCTTAATTTTCCCTGGAATTTTGTCAACTTAAATGTTTCGATCACCAAAAAAATTTAAATAAAAGGACAAATTAACACAAGAAAACAAAAAATGCATTTTTTTAAAAAAAGGGTATTTATTTTTAAAGGGAAAAAAAGGAAATTTGAAAAACCTACAGGGCCCTGTGTGTAAAGAAAATTGCCACCCAAAGGCTAACGGGTTTGGGCCATTTTTTTAAAGCACAACAACAGAAAAATCAATTTCCTTTCCCTTAGTTCCCCCTTTACGTTGCTCGGGGAATTTTTTGCCCCAAACCATCATTGCAGAATTTTTGTATTTTTTTCCCACTTTAAAAGGGGTTTTCCGAGCAAAAACCGCTTTTTAAAGTCACGGGCATATAAAACCGATTAAGGTCGGGAAATTTTGGGACAAAGGCCCCTCCAGAGTTTTCCCATTTATTTCTTTTAAAGAAATTCAGGGGTTTGGACTTTCTGGTGTTTTTGGGGATCTTTTGTCCCGCAAAAACCCAAAAGGGGCGTTTAAAAGCTTGGGGTCCCAGCCCAGATGGCCAAACCATTCTCCTTCACCCAAGAATTCATGATTCCATTTATCACAGCAAGTCTTCCAGGTCCTAAAGCAGCAAAACATCCCCAGATCATCACACTACCACCACCCTGTTTTACTGTTGGTATGAGGTTTCTTTTTGGAAATGCTGTATTGCTTCTAAAACAGGAGTAATGTGACTTACACCTACCAAACAGTCCAAACTTTGTCTCCTCAGTCCACAGAATCTTCTCCCAAAAGTTTTTGGGATTATCAAGATGTTTTATAGCGAAATTGAGATGAGTCTGTATCTTCTTTTTTCTCAGAAGAAGCTTTTGTCTTGAAAATCAGTGTCTGAAATGGTTACCTCATCAAATTTTTTTAAAACTTTTGTACTATTGGAGAGGGGCACTAGACAGGGGTGTCCTCTGTCGCCGCTGCTGTTCGCACTAGTCATGGAGCCTTTAGCCATTATGATAAATAATCATGGAGGCATACAGGGTTGGCTAATCGCAGGAATAGAGGAAAAACTCTCGCTTTACGCAGATGATATGTTGGTGTACTTGGGAGATCCGGGGGGATCACTGGAAGGCCTACTGGAGACAGTAGACACTTTTGGAAGATACTCATGGCTGCGGGTAAACTGGGATAAGTCCACACTATTTCCGTTGGACACTTTTGATGATGCACTAGTGACCTCTAAATCCAGACTTCAGTCGGTTACTCAATTAGATACTTAGGGATCACAATACATAAAGAAATTCACAAATTTCTTGACTTAAATATCCAGCCGGTGGTAAGGCAGACAGAAGTGAGGTTGAAAACCTGGGCTAGCCTTTCCCTGTCACTTGTTGGTAGGATAAATATAATCAAAATGGTAATGTTGTCCAAGTTTTTGTATTTGTACCGCGCAGCACCCCGGTTGTTCTCCCTAGGTCCCATTTTGCTTTGATGGATAAGCTTTTCTTCTTGTTCCTATGGGGAGGTGCTACCCCATGCTTAAATAGGGCCACCATTAAGGCTCCGTATGATAGGGGGGGATTGGCTTTTCCGGACTTGTACATCTATTATGTGGCGGTTCAACTGGCGCACATTGCTCAATGGTTTTGAGAGGGTGAGAATAATCCCTCACATATCTTGGAGGCGGCGTTGGTTGGGTCCTTTGAAGGACTCTCTAACTTGCCGTATAGAGAGGGCCATTGCATACAGTTTCATTAAACGTCACTAATGAATGCAGCTATATGCTCATGGACAACCTTTATTCAGCCGTATGGACATAAAGGAGAGGGTGGTGATTGGTCTCCTGTCATCCCCTTGTGGTGTAATACGAAATTACCGGAATTAGTGAGCCTGCCGGATTATGGATTTTGGGCGCCTCGAGGGGTAAAATACCTTACACAACTATATAGGGAGGGCACCTTTCGGTCCTTTAGAGACATGCAACTTGAGTTCCATCTTCCGAGGGGGTCCTTTTTCAGATATTTACAGTTGAGACATGCTTGTACGACCCAATTTGGTGTAACACAGGTCCACCTCAATTATGGGTACCTGGAGTCCATTTTGAGGAGGACAAGCCTTCAGAAACCGGTATCCTCTATCTATAAGGCCATTATGAGTTGTCAGACCTCCCCACTGGAAGTCTCTCTGGCTAGGTGGCAGCAAGATATTCCATCCTTGCCGAATGAGGCACTATCGGAGCTGAAATCCTCTTGCCGCTTGTCAGTTCTAAGTGCCAGAGATCAGTTGATTCAAACTAAATGGCTCCATCGGGTTTATCTTACGCCAGCTAGGCTATATCAAATGGAATGTTTGTCTTCTGCGGTCTGCTCCAGATGTGGTGAGCAGAAAGGTACCTTCTTTCATATGACATGGGAATGTCCGATCCTACAGAGTTATTGGAGAAAGATCCATGACTTCTTAAATCAAAGACTAGGTCTTCCTAACGTGTTTTCACCAGACAATAGCCTTTTGGGCTTGGTGGAGGAACTGGTCCCCGGTAAGGCTGAATGTACCCTGTACAGGCTACTACTCTTCTATGCTAGGAAAACTATCCTTCTAAATTGGAAACCTCCAAAGGTGCCCTCTCTAGAACAATGGAAACAACTGGTAAATGCCGAGTTACCAAGATATAAGACCACTTACGCTGCTAGGGGCATCCCTAAGAAATTCTCGCTGGTCTGGAGTAACTGGATTGCAGCACTAACTGTGTGAACAGTCATGAATGAATGTGGCAGATCAGGGATGGAATGGTATGTATGTATGAATGCGTAGAATGAATGAGATATGTGATAGTTGTGATAGAAGCAATGGCAATATATATGATTAGAGGCGAATACGCCTAAAGATACAGAACATATACTAGATAGCCTTCGCTAGTTTTGCAGAGGACACACGGGAGTGTTCCCGTTAGTTTCATGTTCCAAGAGCGCATCCTGTCCTGGTGCCTATGATACTGCCTAATAAAGTTACTTCAGGTAAATTAGTATGTGCAGGCATAAGAATAGCTCAAATGAAGAACTGTTTATAATATGAGCGGATTGATCTTTGTGTTTTCTGTATTACCTCTAATGCTTCTGTGAAAGAATGTATTGATGTGTTGTGATGTGTTAATTTTTCTTGAAACGAAAAACAAGTTCCAAAAATGTTTATAAATAAAGCCTTATAAAAAAAAATTGTGTACTATCCTTTATATATGATTTAGCAGAACATGCAAAGTTTCTTAACAACTTATCCAACAATATAGCTATTGGGTGAAAAATTGATCCCTGACCAGACACAATGGGTCAGCCTAAAGAGCTAATCAAAGATTTGTGGATTTTGGGGAGGTCAAATGAGGGACAACAGTGTATCTTTCGATTAATTTTTTTTTTCAATTCCCAATCAATTTTATTATGGTGGGCATCATTAACCACAGAACTGATTTTTTTTACATCAATTTAGTAGTAGGGTCAGTAGGTTACAATTCATATACTTGAGTATCATTAAGTTGACACATTACCTCATTTATGTACATAGACATATCCATAAGCACTAGGACTCCCCCATTATCAGCAGGTTTTATAGTTAAACTCTTATTCTCAGATAGATTCTTAATGGTCATTTATTTCTTCCCTATTTAAATTTTGATATACAAAATCATTATCAGAATTATATCTCATGGATATTTTTCATACCCAATCTAGTAGTAGACTCAAAGGCCTTTATAATGGGCTTATCGGTATATGGAACAAAATTGCTTTTCTTGCTCCATCCAGTTTGAGAAAAACAAATTTCATATGTTAACTTACCATTTTCATTATTAGTTATAGGTGTTACAGGATATAAATCAGAAAAGAACAATTTCAACTTAATTTTCAAAATAAACCCTCAAACAAATCTAATTCTAGCTGGAACCAGTTAGTTTGACTAGAAGGACAAAATGAGAATACGATTTATATACGTGCCCAGAAGGAGAGGATCCGACTTTGGTAGGACATTGTAGCAGAGCAAGGAGGATACATCGTATTCCAGCACTAAGGGTGCGTCCCCACTGCACAGGACAAATACCGGTCGGTTTGCCGGACGGTATTTGTCCTGTTTTGCGGCCTCCCCCTTCACATTGGCTAGCACAGATTTCCTCCGGAAATCGGATGGAAGATTGTACTTGCATAATGTTTTGTGACCGGACCGCGGGCGGAAAAACCGCCAGACGGAAAACCAGTGCAGTGGGGACGGCTGCACGGGTTTTCCATAGAGCACCATTGTGCTAATTTTCGGCCGGTTTTTCAGGCGGTCTGAAAAACTGCAAACCGGATGAAAAACCGGCCGAAAACTCTTGCCGTGGGGACATGCACATCGCAGTTTTGGTGCAATTTTAACTGTGCTACAATTAAACTGCCTTTATTACTAGCAAGCTTCTTTCAGTTGTCTAAACTGTTCAGAAAGGTGTTTCAAGTAAGTAATCAATTACTGTGTTGAAGTCTTGTGGTTTACAAACACACTAATTGATTACTCTCCAAACAATTTAGGTAATTAAAAGAAGCTTGCTGGTAATAAAGGCAGTTTAATTTGAGCACACTAAAACTGCACCAAAACTGTGCTGTGTGAAAACACCCTAAGACTCTTTTCATTGATTGATTTTACTTATATGTCGTGCACCTGTAACTATATCCACAATCATAATCACCTGACTAATGTATTTTGTCATTTGTTGCTATTTCTTATACTCAATGAATTGTTTGCACTTCTTATTGGTTTACTTCTTAATCATGATAACACTTGAGATCTTTAGGACATTTCTCTGACATCTCTCTATTTATTTATTTATTTATTTATTTATTTATATATTTGTATTGATTACACATGTATTGGATAGTGATGTGATATGTATCTAAACACTAAATATACTTTGATTGCACTGTGTGTTGCTGATTGAAAAAGGCTCTGTTCAGAGCTGAAATGTTGCTGTTGGGATAATAAACAGACAATTTTTGAGTAAGAGCTGTCTCTCTGGGGTCTCAATTGATTAAGGAGTCTAAATTAATCTAGGGGCCTTGGATAGGATTTGGGGGTTTGGTATATGCTCTGGCTGAATTTATGGGTGTATGGGGGTTGTCTAGGGTCTTAATTTCTATTATATTTCTGTTTGTGCCTGGTATGGAGTCTTAACTAATTTAGAGGTCTGCCCTGGGATCTGAATTAATTTATGGGTCTAGACTGAAATATGAATTAACTCAGTGGTCTGCTCTGTGGTAAAAAATCATTTAGTCATGTCTTAGCTTTTTAGATGTAACTGTATTTTCAGTTTTATTTCCATAGGTTTGTATTAGGGAGTATTGAGCAACACTCTAGGTACAGTAAGGCCATGTCCCCACAGCACCAGTTTTCAGCCGGTTTTTCAAACCAGTTTGTGGTTTTGTAAACCGTCTGGAAAACCGGCCGCAAGCTTTTACATGGGGCTCTATGGAAAACCCGTGCAGCAGTCCCCACTACACGGGTTTTCTGCCAGGCGTTTTTTCAGACTGCCGCCTGCCCAAAAAACATTGTACTTGTTCATTCTTCCGTCAGGTTTTCGGACGGAAAATGAGCAAGTGAATGTGAAGGGGTAGGGCTTTTCTCCGCTAATCGCGGAGAAAAGCCGTCGTTCCGCGGCCGTGTGCACGGCACAAAAAACGGACAAATACCGATCGGGTAAACCGACCGGTATTTGTCCTGTGCTGTGGGGATGTGCTCTAATAGGGGCATCTGGGGCACCATCAAGTGCAGTCCTGCTGCCAGCAGCATGGTGTAAGCATTTGTAAGGCTTTGTGTTGCTATATTGGCTGATGATGGCTGGAAGAGCATGGAGTCAAATTTGTTATACAAAGTCATCATGGCAGTCTGTAGAAGAAAATAAAATTGGATCAGAAAAGATGTCACCTGTGAGTCACTGGCTGTAGTTATGCATTCTGCTTGTGAATATGTCTGATTAGTGCTGTACTCTCATTATCCAACTGCAAATTTGTATTATCAATATTAAAAAAACTATGAGCTAGCTTTGATAGATCAATCAATATTATTTAACTAGCTGACTTTATACGTCCAGTTGGTCGACATCTACCTCTGCATGGCCATTTTAGAAGGTCAGTGCAGAGTGCACAGTTGCACACTAAGGCAATGTTCACATGGCTTATTGCCGACGTAATTGCGGTGACGGATTTCACCCCACAATTACGCCGGCTGCCATGCAGCGGAGGCGGGGCCGGGGGCCGTCAGCTCGCCTGCCCCATACACATTCATTATTCACGGCGCATACACGGCGCAAATAATGTGCATGTCACTTTCTCCCCGCGCGGAGGATTCGCCGAGCGGGGAAAAGAGATGGAATCCATAGTTCTCTATGAGAGCAGTGGATTACCGTAAGCCTGGGACGATTTCAGCCAAATTGATGCAAATACGGCGCCAATACGGCTAAAATCAGTCCCAAAATAAGCCTGTAAACCCAAAATTGTGAGCTGCAAGAGTGGAGAGCGGGCTATGGGCCTTAGCGGGCCTTCACTGAGGAGACAAGAATTTTTTAGAATCCCTCCTTCCCAATCGTTCTCCTGTGGTCAAGTGACGCTGGACTCATAGCGCAGACTGTTGGTTCTTAGCAAAACAAATCAGTACGGGGGTTTTTTTTTACCTTTTTACGTACATTAGGGTATGGTTTTACATGGCATCTTCAGAGCAAGAGGGGGCCACCACTGGCCAGCCCCCCTTTGCTTTATTAAACCCTGCCATGTATACGCCGGAAAGAAGTGACATTCCTTTCTTTCTGCCGCCGTTCAATACGCGGGGGGGAAGACAGCAGGGAAACATTGTTCTTAGAACTAGGGTTTCTGTAATTGCAGCGCAATTACCCCCAAAATACCCCTGAAACCCCATGGAACATACCCTTTCAATTGCGTTTTGGACAGTTTTTTTTCTATGCAGTACTACACTTGCGTGAAACTGCCTTTATTAACAGGAAACCTCCTTCCACTTATCTTACTTGTTGGAAAAGGTATTACAAGTAAGTAATCAATTATATATATATATATATTATATTATTATATATATATATATATATAAATACACATAAATATAAATTATATAAATATATATAATATTAAAATATTGTCTAGCAGATTATGAATACAATTGATTACTCACTTGCAACACCTTTACAACCAATTTAGATTAGTGAAAGAAGCTTACAGTTAATAAAGGCAGTTTCATTGGGGTGCAGTTCTGCAACAGAAAAACTGCACCAAAAATGCCACAAAACCGTACCATGTAAAAGCAACCTAACTGGGGCTAATATCAGATCAACAAGAAAATGTGACCTTAATGGAGCAAACAATATGCAAAACAAAAATAAACCCATTAATGCACAAAGAATAAAATAAAAACAAAACTGCAACTTTTAGCCCCAATCCCCACAACCTTAAAACTTAATATCAACAATATATAAACATCTGTAACAGAAAAGTGACACCATTTTAGCACCTTTTTAATTTGTTTATTTTTTAAAGCAACAAAAGTGAAAGACTTTACTTTTTTAATCCATTTTCCTTGATATGAAAAAAAAAATTTAAAATTGTATGTTAAAATTACCAAAAAATGCATTACATATCATTGAAAAGTTGCAAAAAGTTGGAAAATTTGTAGAATATCTGAGCGTGAAAAAGCGTTTAGCTTTCCCCAAACCTGCATGTGCTAAAGTAAATTAAAAAGAGCTTAGTCTGGAAGGGGAGTAAATGACTCAATCAGGAATTGGTTAATAAAAAATTATAACAGTAAACAGGGGTCTGCAGTAATATAATATATTCTACTGACCACCTATGTAGACTTGATATCTGACCATCTAAAATGGTCCCTCTATGGCGGTATTAGTAGTTATATTGATGCCTGGCTGTTTACCCTTGACTCTTTTTAACTGACTGAAACATAATGTCATCACTCAGTGGGGTGTGCTTTAAAGCAACATGCCCAACCTCCCATTTTGCGGGGGGGGGGTCCCGCTATTTGGGTCCCTCCCGCCCTCCGGGGGAGTTGGCTTCCTCCGGGCCAGCAGGGGGGGGGTTTTTTAAATGGCCACGGCGAAGAGTAGCGCTGTGCGCTATCTTGCGCCGCGGCCGCTCTAAGGCGGGTGAAGCGGCCGCTCGCCCGGGTCACCCGCCCGGGGGTCAGCGTGCAGGGGAGGACGCAGGAGGGATCGCTCCCTCTCCCCTCCCCCTGTATGTCGGCGCCGGTGTGCGCCGAATACAGCAGCGGCGCAGGGAAGTGACTCGGCTGCAGGGGAGTTACGCGGGCTCTCACTTCCCCCTGCGCCGCTAAGAGATCGTCCAGAGCGGCCGTTGCTGCAGGAGCCTGGTGAGGTAATGGATTTTATTATTTTATTTTTTAAATTAGCTATATGGGGGCTCCTGCCTTTGGGAACAATGGGGGCATCTACCTGGCAAACAGAGGGGACATCTACCTGGCAACAGAGGGGGGCATCTACCTGGCAACAATTGGGCCACTACCTGCAACAGAAGGGGGCACTACCTGGCAACAGACGGGGCCATCAACCTGGCAACAATGGGGGCAACAACCGGGCAACAATGGGGGCACTACCTGGCAACAAATGGGGGCACTACCCTGGCAACAGAGGGGGCAATCTACCTGGCAAAAAGAGGGGCATCTACCTGCAACAGAGGGAACATCACCTGGCAACAATGGGGACATCTACCTGGCAACAATGGGGGCATCTACCTGGGAAAAAGAGGGGGCATCTACCTTGCAACAATGGGGACATCTACCTGGCAACAGAGGGGACATCTACCTGGCAACAATGGGGGCACTAAACCCGGGAACAGAGGGGGCATCTACCTAGCAACAGAGGGGGCACAACCGGCAACAATGGGGGCACTACCTGGCAACAGAGGGGACATCTACCTGGCAACAGAGGGGGCATCTACCTGGCAACAGAGGGGGCACTACCTGGCAACAATGGGGGGCACTACCTGGCAACAGAGGGGGCACTACCTGGCAACAATGGGGGCACTACCTGGCAACAGAGGGGACATCTACCTGGCAACAGAGGGGCATCTACCTGGCAACAGAGGGGGCATCTTACCTGACAACAGAGGGGGCATCTACCTGGCAACAATGGGGCACTACTGGCAAAGAATGGGGGCAATTACCTGCAAACAATGGGGGCACTACCTGGCAAACAATGGGGGCACTACCTGGCAAACAATGGGGGCACCTACCTGGCTAACAAAGGGGGCACCTACCTGGCTACAGAGGGGGCACCTACCTGGCTACAGAGGGGGCATCTACCTGCCTGTAAGGGGTACTACCTGCTTATGGGGGGTTACTACCTGGCTATAAGGGCATCTACCTGGCTTTCTTCCAAAGCCGTTATAGCAGTTAGGTGAAGTGGGTGTGGCTTTTTGAAGGGGCGTGGCATACCGACAAGATGGGCGTGTCCATGCAAATTTTTACCGCAGCGCGCTACGCGCGCCGCCCACTAGTGTCCCCTGCTTTTTCATTTTCAAAAGTTGGCAACTATGCTTTAAAGCCAGGCTCAGCTGAGAAACACTCCCCTGTAGTGGGTGTGACCCGAGCAGAGAAGAGCTGGCTGCTTAGGCTGAATAGGAGGATGAGGGGGTGGGTGCAGAGAGTTCTAGATTGTAACTACAATGGATTCTGGGACCTGTAGGCAAGAGCTGCTGGAGAAACTAATGACCCTGCCATAACAAGGAAGTTTCACTGATTTTTATGATAAATGAATAAGGAGGCAAAAGAAAAGACCACAAAAAGTTGGGGAAATTTTTTTGCTTCAGGTTGAAATTTTGGGATGAACATAAAATTTTTTGATTTTTTTTTTAAATGAACTAAATGGGATCCTCTTAACTTTAGAATACACATGTCCAACTGTTCAGTGTACTTTCTGTACAATTTCCCTGATCTCTAACAAGGTAATTAATGGCAAAATTACCAAGAGATGTTTGATCCCTGAATCGGCCAATAAATTTAGGGCACTTGGTATCCTCTCATCTCCCATAAAAGTGCCTGGAGTTGTTGGGCATTAATCATCCGGTTCCACGGGGCATTGTTTACAATGATGTGGTCTTCAGTGTGTGATGTATCCAAGGACAACCACTTTTTTTGCCTTTCTGGGACTCTTCCAGTCCTCATTTTTGTTGCCATTTTGCTGATGACTCTCTGTGACACTGAAGCTCAGTGGCCATTTTCCATCTGAGAGAAATCCTGCTTAACCTTGCAATGGAGAGGTACTGTTGATCAATTGGGAAGGTATTGTCTTGGTCTCATGATGAAAAAAATGTGAACAGCATGGGGACTGTTTAAATCCCAAATTTAAATTGATCGCCAAAAATTTATTGGGCCTTTCAGTGATCAAACACCTGTTGGGAATTTTGCCATTAAGCACCTTGTTAGAGATCAGCAAGTTGTGTAAAAAGTACTGAAACACTGATCAGTGGCACATGCACAATCTAAAGGGAAGCGATGGTCTCGTTCAGATTTAAAAAAAAAATGTAAGAAATGTATTTCATCTTGAATTGTAACCAAAAGCCAAATGTCCCTAACTTTTTATGAATAGTGTCTATCTTGCACAGACATACTTGTGCACTGGAGCTCTTTACGCTCAATTTCGTCCCACTTTGGAAAATTTTTAATGATAACATAACTCTAAGATATAGTTTCTTCATTGAGGTCCCACACAACCTTGATTGGCAGATCCCCCATCTTCTCTTTGTACACTTTAAATCAAACTTTCACTTTGTGCCCAGTCATTATGTTTTTCCAGTCACCAACAGTTCCTGGTAAAGAACAAAGAGACGAGCTGAGCCAGTGTTTTCTATGTACGACAAACAATTTACAGTTTAGAATATGGAAAAAAATTCCCACAATGTATGTAACCCACCAACATTTTAAAAAATTTTTTCAGAAAATCATATGCTGATTTCTAGAATCAGCATATGATGCAACACTTAGAATAGCAAAGATGATTTCTCTCTTAGAGGCCCATATACCCGTTTTTCCCCCTGCCAGGTTGGTAAAGTAAAAAAAAAACTGCTCTAAATGTCATTTTTTCCCATTGGCATGTTATGTTATCAGAGTTGAATAATTCTGTTTTAAATATTCTACCTGTTCAATGATTCTTCCAAATACAAAGCACTCTTTATTTGTTACAGTTGAAAAGAAAGCTTGGTCTTTGTACACAAGGATTAAACACTGACAGTATTGTTCTGGCAGAAGCTATCGACTCTGCTGCAGCAATATGTGTAGAGTTGGAGCCTGCAGTTTGCCACTTTACCAGGACAGTAGATGCATGGTAAAGCACAGTAAAGAGAGAAGGAGAGAAAAGAACTAAAGTAAAGGAGAGGAAATTTCAATAGCTGCTAAGAGTTTGTGTTCAGGCCATGGGAACCAGCAACACTTGTGCACATGTCACAAAAGATGCAGAGTGATCGGGTCCCTAGCAGCCGAGCAGGGAGAGAAAATGGAAAAGGATTTTAACTGGGGCATGTGTGGTGAGAAAGGACTGGCGGTATTAGATTTATTCACGAGGAGTGAGTAAAGCATGTGATGCAGGCCACCATTAGCGAGATCTTAACATGGGTTTTTTAAGTTCACCCGGAGTGTTCAATCGTTTTTGGATTACAGTGTTTGGATCCCATGTTTTGGACCCTAAATGGACCCAAACACTCATCTAACCAATGTGCAATGTGATTTACATTGCTTTCAATGTAAAACACACATTGGCGTTCAGACTGATTGCGATCTTTTGGTTCTCTTTCAAGTATTGAATGTCAATTCTAGATCCTGTTTTGACGCAGCAAGGTGCTCTTATGTAAAACTATAGGGTGTGTTCCTGCTTGCAGCAAAAAATGACATCCAAACACACACCTGCGTGTGTTGCATTTCGATTTACCACAGTGCGTTAGAATGCGTGTTTTTGGATCTAAAAATATCAAAAGATTGAACATGCGTACATGAACAACACCTAACAGAAAGATTGTGGAGGGATGATTAAAATCTATCGCTGGACAGAAAGCTGAAAACCACTGATACAGGACTGCAGGGTCAAGTTGTCATGGAAAATTGTTCGTGACGAACGAGGGTGATCCTCGGTTTTGCAGACACACCACTAAAGAGCAAAGGGGTGGCCCACCCCACATGCCCTATTGACCTTAACGCAGGCCAGAGGCAAGGTTGGATGGGGGGTACTGGGGCCCACGGGGGAATTGACTCTCTCGGGGGCCCCACCTACTGTACATGAAAATATTACCGCCTCTCGGACATAAACGCGCCCATGTTTACCACATAATACAGTGGCAAAACAGAACTGTATTGTGTATACAAATAGCATGGGAGTCACACATTTGACAGTCTAAATCATTATCATAGACACAGGGCTAAGTAGCTCCAATCCCAATATTCCCCCTCCACCCACTATACGCAATTCCCCCTCCACACACCATACAAAAGTCCCCCTGCCACCCCACATACAATATCCCGCCCTCCACCCACATACAATATCCCCCTCTAGTGCCACATACATTATCCTCGCTCCACCCACATACAATATTCCCGTTCCATGGTTTCCCTGTTGGTCACGCAATGCTCACCACTGTCCTAAAATTAACACTGTGTGCCAAGAAAGTGAAAGTGCTAACTCCTGTTCTGTCAGGGTCAATCAGGGTATCAGGTCATCCGCTTGGCATTTCCGGCGCCGATATAACCTACAAACCACCGACATATAGATACAACATAGAGGTCAGTCCCAGCTCAAGTATAATACAAACACCGCCATATAGAGACCACATGTGGTCAGACCACCCCCAAGGCCTCAAAGGGGTATAACCCTACAAAAACACCCACCATATAGAAGGTCCAACACCCAGCTCAGGTATAACCTGCATACACATATAGAGACCACTAGAGGTCAGACACAGCTCAGGTATAACCTACAACACCACACATATAGAGACCACATAGTGGTTCAGAACCTGCTCAGGTGTAACTACAACACGCCATATAGAGACCAACATAGAGGTCAGACACCGCTCAGGTATATCCTACATCACCGCCATATAGAGACCACATAGAGGTCCGACATTCAGCTCCAGGTATAACCTACAACACCGCCATATATAGACCACATTAGAGGTCAGACACAGCTCAGGTCACATCACATTACAGTGAATACAGCACTGATCCAATATAAGAAGTAACATAACCCCTGAAATCAGGTTACTCAACCGGAGACGTTCCTATTGAGGAGGTCGTTCTCTTCTCTCATGAGTCGTATCTTAATCTCTTTTCTTCTGCATCCGTTCCACAACGCCCTGATGACTTGTCACGGCCACAATTAATCCCTGCAGAAAATTACACACAATTATCTTTAGACATCTCAATTTTACCCATTCCCACTCTGTACAAACTTCCAGGGGTGGGTGAGCGGGTACAAGCCATAAATTAGAGGCCTAGTATCCCTCAAGGGGGTTGGAGGGTGTGGGATAAGGACTAACCACAACTGGAGATAAATGCAACAACTATGGGCTGCTGCCCTCTCATATTATAATTACCAGGTAGGTAGACAAGGACCCTAGGTAGGTAGGCAAATAGGCAAGGTCCCCAGTCTGTAGGTAGCTGGTTTCTCCCAGTTAGGGTAAGCTTTAGGTAGTTAGAGCCCCCTTGTATATGAGGCTGGAAGCAGTTAGGGACCACTTTAGGTAGTATACAGGCAGTTAGGGCTTCCATGAAGTAGTATATAGGCAGTTAAGGACTCCATTGGTAGTTTGGCAGGCAGTTAGGGGTCTCCTTTAGGTAGTGTGCAGGAAGTCATGCGCCCCCCCCTTAGTACTGTGTAGTTTGCCAGGGACCCCTTTGTAGTCAGGGACCCCTGTAGGTAGTCAGGGCCCCCCTTTGTAGTCAGGGCCTCCTGTAGGTAGTCATGGGCCCCCATATAGGTAGCAGGGGCCCCCCTTGTATCCAGGGCCACCTTTAGGTGACAGGGGCCCCCTTTGTGTCATGGGCCCCCTTTGTCGCCAGGGCCCCCGTGTAGCCAGGGACCCCCTTTGTCAGTCAGAGCACCTTTTAGGTAGCAAGGGCCCCCCTTGTATAGTCAGGGGGCCCCCTTTGTAGCCAGGGCCCATGTAGGTAAGATAGGGCCCCTCTTTGTAGCCAGGAACCCCCTCTTAGGTAGCCAGGGGACCCCCCTTAGGAAGCCGGGGGTACTCAGGGCACCTTTTGTAGTCAAGGCCCTCTTTGTAGCCAGGGCCTCTTTGCAGCCAGGGCCCCTTTTGTAGGTCAGGCCTCTCTTAGTAGCAGGGGCCACTTTTAGCAAGGGCCCCCATTTTAGGCAGCCAGGCCCACCTTGTAGTCAGCGGGCCACCCTTTAGGTAGGCAGGGCCCCCCGTTAGGTAGATCAGGGGCACCCTTGATTGTCAGGGGTCCCCTTGTAGTCGGAGCCCCCTGTAGGTAGTAAGGGGCTCCACCTCGTAGGTAGTAAGGGGGCCCCCTGTAGGTAGCAGTTCCCTATTGTAGTAAGGGCCCCCCCCTTTGTAGCCAGGGCCCTCTTTGTAAGCCAGGGCCTGTCCCCTTGTAGCCAGGCCCCCTTTGTAGGTAGCCAGGGACCCTGTAGTGGTAGCCAGGGACCCCTTGTAGCCAGGGCCTATTCTGTTTTGTACGGGCCCCTTTTGTAGCAGGGCCCCCCGTCCTTGTAGTCAGGGGCCCCCCCTTGTAGCCAGGGACCAGCCTGTAGTCAGGAGACCCACTTTGTAGCCAGGGATGCCTCACCTTGTGTCAGACGCCCCCCCCCCTAGAAGCCAGGGACCCCCTGTAGTCAGGGACACCCATTGTAGTCAGGGGCCCCTTTTGTAGCAGGGCCCCTTTGTAGCCAGGGGCCCCCATTGTAGTCAGGGGCCCCCCATTGTAGTCAGGGGCCCCCCCTTGTAGTCAGAGCCCATGTAGTCAGGGGCCCCCCTTGTAGTCAGGGGCCCCCTTGTAGGTAGTAGGCAGCCAGGGACCCCTTGTAGTCGGGGCCCCCCCTGTAGTGGGGCCCCCATGTGTAGCCAGGGCCCCCCCCTTGTAGCCAAGGTACCCCCTTGTAGCCAGTGGACACACTGTAGTCAGGGACCCCCTTGTAGCAGGGACCCACTGTAGTCCAGAGGCCCCCACTTGTAGCCAGGGACCCCCCTGTTAGTAAGAGGACCACCCTTTGTAGCAGGGAACACCCCTGTAGTCAGAGCCCCCCTTGTTGCCTAGGGACCCCCTTGTAGACGGGATACCCCTATAGTCAGGGGACCCCCTTGTAGCTGGGACACCCCTGTAGTCAGAGCCCCCACTAAGTAGCACAAGGGACCCCTGTTTTCAGGGGACCCCTTGTAGCCAGGGACCCCCTGTAGTCAGAGCCCCCCTTGTTGCCAGGTGGACCCCTGTAGTCGGCAGACCACCTTGTTTGTAAGCCAGGTACCCCCTGTAGTCAGAAGACCCCCATTGTAGCCAGATGGGACTCCTTGTTGTCAGGGGACCCCCCTTGTAGCCAGGACCCCCCTGTAGTCAGAGCCCCCCCTTGTAGCCAGGGCCCCCCTGTAGTCAGAGCCCCCCTTGTAGCCAGGACCCCCCTGTATTCAGAGCCCCCTTTGTAGCCAGGGACCCCTGTAGTAAGGGACCCCCTTGTAGCAAGGACCCACTCGCTACGTCAGGAGCCCCCCCATGTGCCAGGGACACCCTTGTTAGTAAGGGGACCCCCTTGTGCAGGGACCCACTGTTATTCAGAGCCCCCCCCTTGTAGCCAGGGGAACACCCCCTGTAGTAAGGGACCACTTGTAGCCAGGACACCCCTGTAGTCAGAGCCCCCCCTTGTAACCAGGGACCCACTGTTATCAGAGGCCCCACTTTTGTAGCCAGGGACCCCCGTAGTAAGGGACCCCCTTGTAGCCAGGGGACCCTGTTGTAGTCAGAGACCCCCCTTGTAGCCAGGGACCCCTTTGTAGTAAGGGACCACCTTGTAGACAGGGACCCCCTTGTTTTAGTCACTGCCACCCCCTTGTAGCCAGTGTGTGTCCCCTGTAGTCGCAGAGCCCCCCCTTGTAGCAGGGGACCCCCTGTAGTCAGAGAGCCCCGCCCTTTATAGCCAGGGTCCCCCTGTAGTAAGAGCTCCCCCTTGTAGCCCAGGGACCCCTGTAGTCACTGCCCCCCCTTGTAAGCCTGGGATCCCCTGTAGTAAAAGATACCAAAACAACAAAAACAGCACTTACCTGGCTCGGGCTCCTGCTTCCGGCCGTGCACGATGGCCGCCGGCTCCGTTTACGCCGCCCTGCATAGGCGGGCGTGTGAAGTGATGTGTCACCGCGCCGCCTTACCTACGTCTAGCAGTAGGGGCCGTGCGTGCCTCGGTGCAGGCTTGTGAAGGCCTTAGAGCCTTCAGCCTCTGCCAGGGAGATAAGCGGAGCGCTTGAGCAATATGTGCGACTGTGCTACGATGAAACCGCGCAGCCACGTGGAGTCTGGGGACATTAGAGTCCTCGACTCCCGAGGTCGGTCTCTGGGCGCTCGGGAGTCGTGTGTGCCCGGGGCGTCACTGTGAACGGATGCGCGGGTCTATGGCCCCGTGGCGAGTCGGCCTGCCTCAGGGCCCACAGCGTGCTCGGGGGGGCCCACCGGGGGGATTCCCCGGTCCCCGGCGGGCCCAATCCAAGCCTGGCCAGATGGTAAGGTACTGCAGGTAGTTATTATATTCTGATCAGGGCTGCATCAGTCATCTATTAACGTTTTTAGTATGCCCCACACAGCCAACTCAATTGTGGGCCCCCAACCTTTACTAGGTACCTATTTTTTTAAAGTGGGCCCCCTTTTCTGATTAGGGCTCCTGACAGAGACAGTACTGCACGTACTGCCCCTACTGGCTGGGACACACTTGATTCTGATCACAAATTAGAAGCCATTGACAATACCTGTTGTGTTGTGACACCTGACTGCCACCCAAATTATTAAATTTTGATGCGATGGTCATAAACAGTGATGCCAGTTATGACAGTGTTCACATTACATGGCACATGGTTATTTTCAGAAGGGGATTTAAAAAGGTGAGTTCTGTTGAAGTTTTTAAACCCTTTACCAACATTGGATGTTAACTGTACGTCCTACGGAAAGTGACTTCTCACAAATGGACATACAGGTACATCTTGGGACATCGTGGCAGGCTCTCAATGCAGGGCCTCTGCACGATTCGCAACATGGGAACAGTTGTATATTTACAAACTGGGCACTTAGGCTGCATCAACCCTTACATCTCGGGAGTAAAAGAAACTACTCGGGTTCGTGTGCTGAGTGTAATGTTATGCCGAAGCGATCTGCCCGCATAGTGATTGTGTCAGTTGTTTCATTGCTGTGATCTGTATTTTGTCATAATCAGTTGCTGCTATGTACTGTTCTCCCTTGTGTCAAGTGATTTCTGAGAAAAATCACTGCACAAATTCACTTGTCATACGCAGGGGACAAATGTCAAAAAGTGAGAGCAGTTTAAAGAATAGTAAAACACAAAAAATAAAATAAAAATGACACCTACAGCGTCTCGTTTCCCCTTTACAAATGTCGAAATCACCAAATAAAGTAAAGTTAAAAAATAAACATTATTTGGTCTTGTGTCTGTTGTGCGTGACCAACTATACTGTAAGGTCTGGTCACATTAATTAACCAGGCACAGGGAACGTTTGTTTAAAAAAAAAATAGCGATTGTGTGTTCACCTGCCGGCAAATAAAATGGAATAGAAGAGATCAAAACAATCATCACATGTCGTTGTGGGTACCAACTAAGAAGGCCGTTCATACCAGCATAAAAAAAAAAAAACCTTACACAAGCCTCTGTATACGGAAAAATTAAAAAAAAATTATGGCTTCTGATGATTAGAGATGCATAAACATTGTTTGACACAATAAGAACACTTTTTATAGTGGCTTCGAATATAAAAAAAATATAATTGGGTATTGCCATAATTGTGATCATCCCCAGAGTTAAAACTTACTTGTCACATATACTGCACAGTGAAGATGTTAAATAAAAAAACACTAACTAGGATTAAACACTACTCCATAATGGTCTAATAAAAACGTCTATCACTCCATAAAAAACAAGCCCATAATCAGCTCCATATACCAGAAGAATAAAAATTATTTGGCTATTCCGACTATGACAACATAAAAAACCAATTTTTTATAAAAACACATTTCTATTGTGTAAACGTAATTGAGTGTAACATTAACAAAAACTATTAAAATTTATATCATTGGAACGTTATTATTTCATTTATACACATTTACAGTGGACGCTGAAATTGAAGCCAAAAACAATGCAAAACGTGTGCCCCTTCCCCATTTTCATGGCCCTATGCTGAAAATAAAACTATGGAACACCTATGAACCAAAAAATGCACAATACATCGATAGGTGAGATCCATGAAGGGTGTTTAATCTAAAATGGGGTGACTTCTGGAAAAAAATTCACCTTTGGGGCCTTAGCAATCGTTGACATGGGCACCAAAATCTTTGAATCCAAAAGCCAAATGTGCTCCTTCTGTATTTCACCCTGCCATTTGATACTCAAAACAGCAGTTTACACCCACCTATAGTGTTTATATTGCTGAAAACTTTGAGGAAATGTGTGTAACATATTTGGGGTGCGTGATGACTTTCCTTCCAGTGACATTTGAATTGTAAATTAAACATTTTCAGCTTGAAAATTGGTGTAAATTGTTTTTTTTTTTTCATTTTCACGTGTCCTGAACGCTGATAGACAACCATGGAGATATTCATTAAAGCGTGTTTTGCCACAAATAAAAATTGACGTGGGAAATTTGAAAAATTAAAAAAAAAATTTTTTTTTTTAATAAACATTTTCAAACATTCATCATTATTAAAATTCTGCACTGTTTTTGTGTTGTAGCTGCTCCTGTTTAGTAATCCATTGTTTACAGCTCGTCCCCAGGGGGATACGACGAGGGCTGTGAGCTCCCTCACGTTTGGTTGCATGTTGCTCAGACATCACCTCTATTCTCAGCGACTCTACTGAGTGTTCTTCCTGGGTACTGTCATTATACTCCTGTACTTTGGACTAGTTAGTATAATAAAACATTGCAAATAAAAAAAGAACCTCAAACTGACGTATATGCATTGATTAAAGGGAAAAAAAATCCAACAGGTTAAGTTCCTGCAGGGATTTGAACAAGGCCCCTTGGTAGTAAAGCAAAAATTGTTACCGTCCTGTGCTACGTGTAGCTTAGTTCTCAGCTTTTTTTTGATACATGTACAATTAGACCTTCTTGTTTTCAATAGCGAGAGGAAAGTCTGGTGATGTGTATCCTGCTTGACGTCACATGATATGCAATGTTGTCAAAACAAATCACACACGCCCCCCTTCTGAGCACTACAGAGCTGAAGAAGGGAGTAACAGGAGGTATGAATAATATCATGCAGAACCCCTTTAAGGGCTGTATGTGTTTACAGACATATGCGAGTCTTTTTAGTGGGTGTGTTGTAAGTAAGTTGGTGTCCGCGCCAAGACTGATGTGTGGCGGCTTAAATAAAATTGTTGTATTGAAAATGAGACTGTAAAGTCCAGTACGTGCTTTTTCTATTCTAAGGCTTGTGGTTGAGCCAAATAGTGCATGAGGGCCACATAAGGGATATCTTTAAAAACATCAGAATTGGGGAAATCTATGTTGAGTTGCATTTCCCCTTGTCATATCTATCGTGTTCCAGTGAATAATGTATAAAAACTAAAAATCTGCAAAAAAAAGTTGTAATTTCACCTCCACTTTGCTTTAACTTCTTTGAAATACCTCATGAGTTAAAACACTTCCTGTGGCTTCAACGGGAAGTCCCTTCCATCGAAATTGTACTAGTACAAATCAAACGCTTCCTTTACTTAGATAGGCGAGAAGCCGAAAAAAACAAAGAACAACAAGACAATGTTTTTTTTTAGAAAATGGAGGGTCTTTATTGAAACTTTTCTGAAGCCACAGGAGAAACAGGAACACATGATACCGTTTAAGTACACCACGTGGTATTACACCCGAGAGCTGGCAGGTGATTTGGGTCGTCTTAAAGTGATGTGAGTGGAATCGGGAGACTGAAGGATAGTTGGGATGGGATATGGTGAGATTTGAGGACAGGCAGCCAATGCTTTATTTGAGGCGACAAATATTTGTTGGGGACGATTGTACGATATGCAGCTAATTTTGTCCTATAATATGACTGTATACGTATCTTGGGGGGAGGGAGGGGTTGTTTTATTATTTCCTGTTACCTTTTTTCCTAACAAGTTTGGACAGTAAATATAATGATTAAAAATGACACTGGATTTGTACTTGGCTTGTATCACTACCTGTATGTCATTTTGAAATGTGTCAATAAAAATTTGTTTAAAAAAAAACAAAAAACGCTTCCTGAACACTGTTTTAAATACTTTAAGGGGTTCAGTTTCTTAGATAGAGTCATTTATGGGGGTATTTAAAATGCAGGCCCCTCAAAGCCATGTTAGAACTGGACTGGTCCCTAAAAAAATCTATGTTGCAATTCTTCTAAAAAATGTGAAAAATTGCTGCTAAATTTCTAAGCCCCCTAATGTTGTAAAAAAAAAGGCATTTCAAAAGTGACGCCAACCTACAGTGGACATATGGTAGATGCTAGTTATAAACTACTTTGAGTGGAATAACGATCTAAAACATTTATATTTTGATATTTTTCACAAATAAGGATTTTTTGGACCAAAATTTCTTACTAACTTAAAGCACAATGTATCATGAGAAAACAATCCCTGAATCACATGGATAGGTAAAAGTGTCAAAAAGTTATTCTCGCATAAATTGACACATGCCAGTTTTAAAAAATGGGGCTCTGTCAGGAAGGTCAAAACTGGCTGCAGTGGTAAGGGGTCTATTCTTTTTGCTCCTTTTGTTATACTCTCAGATCACCCCTTTAGCTTACCTTTGCGTAAAAAATCCCCTTTACGTTGGTCTAAAAGCTCATTTGCAATAAATTTATAGTTTGCAAGCGGATCATGTTTCATGTTCTTAAATGTTGCTTTTTCCACCACAGTGTCTATTGCTTTGTCATTAAGGTTTATTCCCACAAAGTTGCATATTTTCAGCACAGCCGATCGAAGGTCCTGAAACAGACATAAAAAACCCCATAAAATGTGACCGTAAGGGAGTTACGATTGCCTTTACTATCACAGCATAACTAATGAGCCATCTAGAAGATTCAAGAGGACATATATGAAAACTGTCTTGGTCTAAGACTTTCTTTGTTGACCATAGCAACCAATCAAAGTTCCCCTTTCATTTTTTCAGAACACTATATGAAATGAAAGGGGAACTCTGATTTGTTGCTATGGGCAACAAGGAAAGTCTTAGACCAAGACAGTTTTCATACATGTCCCCCTCAGTGTCTTTACCAGCTATTAAACCTCTGTGGTTTGTTGGCCAGCGCTGGTATCTGGAACCTGTTCTTTTTGGTGATCGGATATTAACAATACCAATAAAACGGTTTTTCATATAAAAATGATCTCCAAGAAAGTTTTTTTGCTGGCAGCTCAAAAATGCTGCAACCCTCAAGATGTTAAGACCAGTGGATCATGTCACCTACTGAAGGGTGACCACACATGTAGTTGCCCTCCACTGTAGTGAACAGAAGATATAGAAACAGCTTTCCATGTCTCTAATAGACTTAAGTGGAGAGTGACCATGTATATGTATTTGCTGCTTATTGAAGGGTCCATTACATATTGCACTGCGTGAACCAGCAGTAGACCAGTAAATGATTCATAAAACTTGTGATATGTATTACACACTTCTAAAATCCATAGTGATATTTCACAGCATGGAGTACTTGCAATATGAGCAAAGCTTAGCAAACCTGGCAATGTTCATCCGGATAAGCTGTCTCCAAACACTTTTCCAGCACGTCCCGATGGAGTCCGTTAGTTTAGCAGAGAAACAGTCCGACAGAGAGCTGGCTACACACCTGTGCGACGTTTCGAAGAACAAAGTCTCCTTTCTCAAGCATGCATACTACGGTTCTCCGCCTTCTTATATACCTAAGTATGGCATCACCACTTATATTACACAAAATACAACTTATTATCAAACTAAAATTTTATATAAACTAATACAATAGGATACATAAAACCACATTTGTTACATAAACGCTCGGTAGTTGAGGTTCTCAATTAACCCTGCTGGTGCTAGGAAATTCAGATTGACTATCCAAGTGGCCTCTCTTTGAAGTAGGCGTTTTGTGAGTAGTATACTGTATCAATAACCCCATCAATTTACTTAAGAACACACCACCATACCTCATAAACGGTATGTCAGGCCTCATAAAAGGCGCAAGCAACCATCGTTTTGCCATATTTTTTATGTTCAACCATTTTGTCACTACACAATGATGAAGACAATTTTCTTGTGGCCAATATCTACAAATGGCCGATCAATGTTTGTCCAAACTACTATAATACTTCTTGCTGTTTGCCCCACATAGGTTTAATCACATGGGGACTTTAACTGGTATATAACCGGTTTAGAATCACTGGTATGGAAGTCCTTCACATAAATCCTAGGGGCCCTCTATGGATGCATAACATGAGGTCCCTAGATAAGCAATTCTGTGTAGTGGCTGGTCTCATTTGTCTTGTTTTGACCATTCCTTTAGATCTGAAGAAATTATTCTGCTGCCAATTGCTCGGCCTTTGTGATACACAAAACACAGTGGATCTTTAAATAAACTTCCATACTTAGGTTCGCTTTCAAGAAATGGCCCCCCCCCCCCCAAAAAAAATTAATTGTTTTTTACGGCAGCAAATGGGTTGGGTTGGGAAAAGACTAACAATGATCCTGCTATTAATTACCCAAAGAGGCTTGAGCAGTTGAGAATAAAGGAGGCTTATTTTACCTTACATGCGTTAACATTGACCGAGTATGTAAAGGTATATAAAGAATACCTAGTGGTCTGAGCAGCTACAAGACAACCTGATATATAGAGATCGATGTTCGGCATTGAGTAATAGATACTCATTGGATTTAATGTTCTTGACGATACAGCACCGATTGTAAATGTAAACTCTGAGATCGCTGTATTAGATAAAGAATGTAAAAAATCTACAACAGTAGACCAGTGTAATCAAATTAATCAAACTGACAAAATCAAGATACAACTATTTCAGAATAAATTAACAAGGTCTATACATGGGCGGAGGAGCGCACTTGAAGGGGATGTTCATACGACATTTTGAATAAATTTTTCGGATTTGAGAAGTGTATTCAAAGGTGGTGCGTAAAGCGCATCCAACACACACCCAAAGTGTGCTGCGTTTTGATGCGTTTTTGCTGCAGAAGAAACATACCCTATAGTTTTAAATAGGGTGTCTGCTGCGTCAAACGGATCCCTCAACTGGATCTGAAAGACACATCATAAAGACGCATGTAAAACACGAATCGGTGATCACTCGTCTGAACGCCGATGTGCGTTTTATTTTGAAAGAAACGTAAATCACACTGCACATTGTTAGATTCGTGTTTGAGTCTGTTTTGGGTCCAAAACACTGATGCAAACACACACCTAAGAAATGCCATGTAAACATCCCCGAATGTGACGTCTGAACAAGCCCAAACCACCTAAGCATATTGTTGATACCAATTCCTCTGAATCTGATCATGTACCGCAGCAGGGTTGCATGCAGTTTGGATATTCCTCTATAAAGAAAAGGGTAAATAGGATTATCAATTTTTTAGAAGATACGAGTTCCCAAAAGGACGCAAACCCTGGAGTCTGCTCTGGGAGAAGCTTTGAAAAGAAAAAACAACACATATTGATAAACAGATTAAAGAAGAAAAAGTGAAGGGTTTAGCTTTGAGTATTTAATTGAAGGTATTTTCTGAACAACAATCAATCATTAATAAAGATTTAGGGTGCTTTCACATGGTGCTTTATTGGGTGTGTTTTTGGATGTGTTTTTGTGCAGAAATGTACAGCATTAATTGTTGTGCCTTTCTGCACAAAAACACATCCAAAAACACACCCAATAAAGCAGCTGCCGGGTTTACTAAGCTTTGCTAATATTACAAGTATTCTATGCTGTGAAATATCACTACGGATTTTAGAAGTATGTAATACATATCACAAGTTTAATGAATCATTTACTGATCTAATGCTAGTTTAAAAAAAAATTAATTAAAAGTTCAAAAAAGTGCCTAATTTTGAGACAATTATTATTTAAATGCTTTTTTTTCCACTGAGCAACTTTTGGAGACTCCCAGAGAGGATACACAGATAGGGTTAGACAGACAGTGCACCCTAGCACTATGTCAACAAGGCTGTTCTTCCCTGCTAGCTGACCCAAACCTAAGCAGTCGGCGATGACTGGGCAGCAGTCTCTATTCTGAAAACATGTGGACACTTAACAGACAAGAAAGATACAATTCTTGGGGTTCATAATACATTCAAGAGTGCTCAACATCCTTTATCTCATCTTCAGTTCTTATGGAGACTAACTGAAAATTGGCCAAAGTTCAGAGCCTTACGAGCACCACTATAAAGGCAGTTTTGTGGGAGTCAAGGGCGGTCAGGTTGGGTCTCCAGCATTTTCTTCCCATTATACAAGGGAAATCTTTGAGAATTTGCACAGACAACACAACTGCTACAGTTTATATAAACAAGCAGTGTGGGACAAATCTTATGTCTGGCAGAGAGACGTCTATCCAACCTGACTAAAGTATTCTGAGGAGTCTAAACATTCAGTTCACAGAAAGATGGGTAGTATCTGTGATAGACCTAATGGTGATAAGAGACAATGTCATGGTGCTAGTTTTTTGTTCCCTCTACAAGAAGGAAGATCATTTAGCAATAGATGCCATGATGTTTCCATAGCACTTTACACTGGCATATGTGTCCCCACCATGATCTAGAAGGTTCTGTCCAAAAGGATCAGGCCTCTGATTCTGATAATACCAGAGGGCATGAATTTCTCAACTAATAATAATGAGTCATCACCAATACTGGTTCCTCCCCCTTCCAGAAGTGTATCAATCTCCAGAGTCCGAAATTGACAGCTTGAAGAATGAAGGGACTTTATTGACATCCCAGAATTCTGATGTTGGGTTGTCTCAAGTGCACTATGCTGTACAGAACAGCCTAGTATATGATGTTCCCCAGGGGATGAATCTGAGACCTTACAAAAAGAAAGCCTTAGAATTTCTATAGAAATTCGTTAGACTGATGTCTTTGGACACTTCGAATTAGATCAGCTTCTGTGGTGTCAAGCTGAACAACTGGCACCTACGCTTATCTGGTAAAAGGGCCCCTGAAAGTTACAGAACAAACTGAAGAGCTGGTCTCACTTGCGCACAGCTTTCCATTCTGTTCTATGGCAGTTTGGTGCAGAGCTGAACACACACCGGTCAGCTGTACTCCATACTCGTGTAGAACAGAATGGAGCCATGTCCAAGTGAGGTCACCTCTCCAGTCTGCTCTGTAACTTTCGGGGGGCCGTTCCCAAAATAGGTGGTACCAGCACCTATCAGACTTTGATGGCATATCCAAGTGATATATATGTGACAACACTGCAATGAAAAAACGGACCGCTGTTTCAATACACTCCAGCTCGCAAGCGCATCCGTGTCCCGCTGGCAAGCGGCGCGCTCGACCTGCTGTCCAGTTTCTGCATTACTTACCCAGCTGTGCTCCTGCAGACATCTCTGTCTCCCAGGAGACGCGCGTCCCCGCTCCCTAAAGGGCCAGCACACCGGTAATTGCCGGACGCTGTCCCTATATAAGCCAGCCCCTTCCTGATCCCCTTGCCGGATCTTTAGTGCTGGTAACCTACTGTGAAAGCGTTCCCTGAGACTTGTTTATCATACCATATACTGTACCATTTGCCTCCGTCCCTCAACCACGAACCATTGACGCATGTCTTGTCCTTCGTTCCTGTCCCCGACTACGAGTTTGCCTTCCGACTTTTTATCGCGCTACATCTCGGCAGCCACCACAAGCAAGTCATGTCAGGAGTAGTGACCTGGTAGATTCCCGCTGCAGCAAGTCCATCCCGCTTTGCGGCGGGCTCTGGTGAATACCGGGATCTACTTAGATTCTGCTCCCTGGCGTGGCTTATACCATCGCTTGCGGCGGTCCAGAGGATCCACTACCAAGTGTTACACTATCTTTGGGAGAATTCGTTTTTTTACCCCACCCAGCCCGATCACATGGGAATGGCATTTAGCTTACTTAGTGCATTGATTTAGATGAAACACATCTGAGTGTGTAGTGCATGGTAAGTTAATCTAGAGATCTCAGGGTATAGCTTGTGGGGTTGTCCTTTTTTTGGGCAGTTGCCCTGCTAAGCCAGGGACTCTTAAGAACTTTCTAGGGAAAGGACATGCTGACAATTTTTATGTATTTCTCCATAACTGTTACTTATTCAGCACTGAATGACATGATTTACCTACTTGGTTGTAAGAAATTCCTGTGATGACCTATGGTTTATACTTAATATAGTAGGGGTCGTGGTTTAGTGACTGTATTTTGTATAACACCGCATGATTTCCTTAGGATATTGGCCCAATTCTATTGCCTTCATGTTTATAGTAAGTACCCCATGGCATTTTGTTATTGGGGATTATAATTTCGAATGTACACATATTAAGGGCCACATGTATGAAAACTGTCGTTTCCCAGAGCAACCAGAGCTCCCCTCTCATTTTTTCAGGCACTATATGAAATGAAAGGTGCACTCAGATTGGTTACTATTGGCAACAAAGTGAGTTTTAGACCTAGAAAGTTTTCATACATGTGGCCCTAAATGTCATTTTTTGTGAGATTACTCTGTGATGCTTTCACCCCTCTGATTTTTTTTGTGTGAGTTTTGCTGATAGCTCCATGGCCCAGTCCAACTCTATAGCCAGAAGGCCTTGATCTCAGTTAACCAGATCTGTAGTGCGACCTCATGATCTTCTCATAATACCTTTATTCGGCACTACAGAATTGAAGAGAGGTCCTCACAGGACACTAGGTTTTGGAAGTTGATTCTAAGGCTATGTCTACACTGTACAGAAAAACGTCCAGTTTTTCAGCATTTTTAGTTTTCTAAAAACACTGGAAAAATGACTGAAAACATCTTCCTTAGACTTCTATTGCAAAAACCTCCTGCTGTTTACACTGAGCTTCTTTTTTCTGCTCGTTTTTTTTACTGGTTGTTTTTTGCAACATGTTCTAAAAAACGCAAGAGCAGGACAGAAAATTTACTACAGGAGTCTATGGAACGCGCCGGACGTATTTTGGTGTGTTTTCGCTGCGTTTTTTGCCGCGATTTTTCAATGAAAACTTACCCAGGAAACCCAAGTCCCACCTTTAGTGGGTGCTAATAAAGGTTATACCTTATCAAATCTGCATACAAGCGTCTGTTGTGTCCTTGTTCGTACCATTCGTAATAAAATGATCATGCTTTGGTCGCTAACGATTTTTGCACAATTCATATTTTTTTCGCTAAAAGTTTCTTAAAGGAGTTGTCTCATTACAAGCTTTCAGCCTGTCAGTGAGCCTGATAGTTGAATTGAGGGGCGTGCTTCTTGGTCTGTCTCTTCTGCTCCCTCTTCCCCCCTCCCCTCAGCACACAGGCAGCTCCATAACTTCTATACAGCAAAGGGGAGGGGGTTTGCTGCCAGAGTTAACCCAGTGTGTGCCTGCCTAGGTCTGTTGCAGGAGAGGGCGATCTATGAGTGTAGAGAGGTCTGTGAAGCATTGATTACTAATAGCAGAGCAGAGGGGATGTAAGTGTTCATATACCCCCTGCTTAGCTTACAAGTCTCCACATCTCCAGCAACAACAAATCCTGTCAGAACAGATACAGGGCAGCTGGGAAGTGTTACTATACTCAGGCACTAGTACAGCAGAGCATGAAGTATTCACATGCCTGATCTGTTCTATTAGTATAGTGACAGTTCCACAGACACATCATGATTATAGTAACACACAGGGTCACTGCTGTCACATCTATCTGTGTAGAGAGCAGGAGGAAGCAGGCACACACAGGGTTAATCCAGGCAGCAGGGACACAGAAGCCAGAGCCCTCACTCTCCCTCCCTCCACTACAGAAGCATTCTGTGAAGGAGGGGCTCTCTGCTCCGACCTGTATTCTGAAGGTGAGGAGTCATACAGACCTGACAGCCAGTGAGATAAGGATCAACAGGTCGGCTGCTATAGAAATTTGAGAAGCTGATGCACTCCTACTAACAGGGCTAACTCAAAATCAGTAGGACATTTGTAATGAACATATATTGCAAAGCTGCTTGTTTTTTAAAGATCTTTTAATTAAAACCCAATCATTGTAGTGAGACAACCCCTTTAACATATTTTGCCGCTAATAAGTTTCTCTCGCTTCTGACATTACAAATCCGTTTTTTTATGGATTTTGGTGCTAACATCCTTTACTTAACATATTTTGGCGCTAATAAAGTTATATCGCTTCTGACGCTAAAAATACGCTTTTTTACAGATTTTGGTGCCAGAATCTCTTTTTTTTTTTACGTATTTTAGCACTAAAATCCTTTTCTTTACAGATTTTGGTGCTAATGAAGTTATCTCGCTTCTAATGCTAAAAATAAAAAAAAATTATGGATTTTGGCACAAAATCGTTCTTCATGATTTTGGCGCTAATCTTTTTTTTTTACGATTTGACGTAAAAAGTGATCTTGCTTCTGACGCTAATAAAGTGATCTAGCTTCTGACGCTAAAAATACATTTTTTTTACGGATTTTGGTGCCAGAATCCATTTTTTATGGATTTTAGCGCTAAAATCCTTTTCTTTACATATTTTGCCGCTAATAAAGTTCTCTCGCTTCTTCGCTAAAAATAAGTTTTTTTATGGATTTTAGCGCTAAAATCCTTTTCTTAATATATTTTGGCGCTAATAAAGTTATCTTGATTCTGACGCTAAAAACACGTTTTTTTACGGATTTTGGCTCTTCTAAAGTTATCCTCCTTTTGTTGCTAAAAATACGTTTTTTTTTTACGTATTTTGTCGCTAAAAATACGTTTTCTTAATGGGTTTTGGTGCTAAAATATGTATTTTACGGATTTTGGCGCTAAAATATGTTTTTTACGGATCTTGGCGCTATTAACGTTTTCTCCCTTTTGTCACTAAAAATATGCTTTTTTGCTTTTTATGTAAAAATCCTTTTTTTATGGATTTTGGTGCTAAAATCCTTTTTTACAGATTTTGGCTCTTCTAACGTTATCTTGCGCTTGTCACTAAAAATATGCAGCAAAAGCCATAAAAAACTTATTTTTGGCGACAAAAGCGAGATAACTTTATAAGCAGCAAAATCCGTAAAAATATAGATTTAAGCACCAAAATCCGTAAAAAAAAAGTGGACTTTAGGGCCAAAATCCATAAAAAAACGTATTTTTGGCAACAAATGCGAAATAACTTTATTAGCGCCAGAATCCATAAAATGCGGATTTTAGCACCAAAATCCGTAAAAAAATGGACTTTAGGTCCAAAATCCGTAAAAAAACGTATTTTTGGGACAAAAGCAATATAACTTTATTAGCGCCAAAGTCCGTAAAAATATGTATTTTAGCACCGAAATCCGTAAAAAAAAATGGACTAATGGGCCAAAATCCATAAAAAACGTATTTTTGTGACAAATGCGATATAACTTTATTAGCACCAAAATCCGTAAAACGACTAGAAGATTACATATAAATGCGGTAATGTGCTTTATATCCCCTTTTGTAGGGTGGAGTTACATCCATGGCTTAATTTCTGCATACACTTCCGTACCCTACACTCCACAGAAACTGCTCTAACTAGAGTCTCTAATGACCTCCTCACTGCTAAATCTCAGGGCAACTACTCGTTGCTTCTTCTGGATCTCTCTGCAGCTTTTGACACTGTTGATCACCACCTTCTCCTCCGCATGCTCAGCACCATTGGTCTTTCAGGACACCGCTCTCGCTTGGTTCTCATCCTACCTTTCTAACTGCTCTTTCAGTGCCTCATTTGCAGGTTCTACCTCCTCTCCTCTCCTCTTCCTTTTGCAGTCGGGGTTCCTCAGGGATCCATTCTTGGTCCTCTCCTCTTCTCAATCTACACAGCTCTCATTGGACAAACCATCAGTAGATTTGGCTTCCAGTACCATCTCTATGCTGATGACACTCAACTATACACCTCCTCCTGGGACATCACTCCTGCCCTGCTACAAAACACCAGTGACTGTCTGTCCGCTGTCTCTGACATTATGTCCTCCCTGTATTTTAAACTTAACCTTACTAAAACTGAACTTCTAGTCATCCCACCATCTACTAACCGACCTTACCCTGCCATTTCGGTCTCAGTGTATGGCACCACCATAACTCCTAGGCAGCAGGCCCGCTGGCTTGGGGTTGTACTAGATTCCGATCTGTCTTTCGTCCCCTATATCCAATCCCTTGCCCAATCCTGTCACCTGCACCTCAAGAACATCTCCAGAATCCGTCCTTTTCTCAGTGTTGAAACAACTCAAACTCTCATTGTTGCTCTTATTCATTATAGTCTCGACTACTGTAACTCCTTGCTTATCGGTCTCCCTCTGTGCATACTCTCCCCTCTCCAATCTGTCCTGAATGCAACAGCCAGGCTTGTCTTTCTTTCCAGCCGCTATACTGATGCCTCTACCTTGTGTCAGTCAATTAACTGCTTGCCCATTCAGTATAGAATACAGCATAAACTCATCACTCTCACCCATAAAGCTCTCCACAGCGCTTCTCCTCCCTACATCTCCTCTCTCATCTCTATCTACCGCCCTACCCGCTCTCTCCGCTCTGCTGATGATATCAAATTACATTCCTCAATCACCGAACCTCCCATGCCCGTCTTCTAGAGTTCACACGTGCAGCACCAGTTCTCTGGAACATGCTACCACCAGCGATCAGGCACACTCAGAACTCCCATAGCTTTAAAAGGGCCCTGAGAATACATCTTCTCACTCTGGCCTACCAGAATCCCTAATGCTAACACCCCTCCCCCCCCCCACACTCCCTAGCGCACTCATCTCATTTTCGGCACTTAACTGTATATAGATGTACTGTTTGGGTGGCAGGTCCATCTGAATTCTACATAAAACAACCCCATATTTATGTCACATGGCAGGACCATTGTAAATCTAGCACTTCTTACCCTTCGTCTCATCCATACAACCTAATAGATTGCAGGCTCTTGCGAGCAGGGCCCTCTCACCTTGTGTCTCATCTGTAAGTAGCTTTTCATTGTGCAATGTATGTCTTTTGTCTGCACCTACACCCTCCAAATTGTAAAGTGCTGCGGAATATGTTGGCACTATATAAATAAAGATTATTATTATTATTAAAAAAACAGGCTTAAAGACAAGCAAAAAAGGCGCCAAAATCGTGCCAAAAAACGCAAATCGCGCCAAAAAAACTGTCTTTTCAGCTGCTTTTGACAGGCAGTGGACAGAAAACTCAGTTTCATGAATGTTTTTAGTAATTCGTTTTCAGGTCGTTTTTTGTCCACTGCAGTGTAGACATAGTCTAAACGGTTTTTGAAAAAGATCCCTAGGAGATCTGTTTACTACGTTCCCATCATTGAGCTACTGACAAGGACATATGGCAACTTGTGATTTAGAATGTAAATCTGTTTACTCTTAGTTCTGTCAGCAGAACAAGGCTCCCTTCTTATCCAGACAGTATGTACTAAGAAAATGACACAAAGGGGATGCAATCTAGGGCTGCACTTTATAAAGTAGCTGTCTTATTAAAAGCTTCACCTGAGCTATCAGTCTGCAGAGCAAAGAAATTTATATTAAGGTTCTGCTTACTGAACTAAGGGAAAACAGATTTATATTCTAAAAGAGTATATTTCCATATTTAGTACTGAATTGAGTTCCAGCATGCATTTAAAAGTCACATTGACAGTTCTGCTGCCTCTACTGCTGGATTCTGAGGAAGCAAAAACTGTCTATTGTATTAACTGAAATGTAAGGGCTGTGTACGTCAATAAGCTTGTCAATCGTACAATCACAAGAATTGTGAATGCAGCTTTATTCTATTATACAATCAGTACAAAAAATCTGTCGTTTATTTAGGTATGTAATCATTTTGTTAAGTAGATTACATATATGTTACAGATAAAACATTGTTGTCAGATTTATTTTATATACATCTTATTATCCAATAAATAATCAATTACCTTTTTCATATCCTCATATGTCACAAAAAGTATGTTGAAATCATCTTTGTGCGTGTACCAGCCCCTAACATGATCAAACCAGGAGCCACTATCAACTGAAAAATAAGATAACATTTAAACGCATAGAATTTTTAAATGCAGAAAAAGTTAACAATTGAATAACTGTTATTTTAACGCACAGAAGAGTTTTTGTGCTTGACATGTTTTTCATAGTGCAGGTTCAGTTCTTATGTTTGAGTAATGAACGGCAGCGTAGCCACAGGTAGTAGTGTAGGAGACTTATGACAGGTACAGTTAGTAGGGCAAGCATAGGATAATGGTGGGCAAGAGACAGTTAATGTCAGGAGCAGCGCTGAGGTGGGATAGGAGCACCATATAGGTGGAGCCATGTTGGTGGGACAGCCTTTTGCACCAGGAAGTCTGGAAGGAAGCAGTTGTCCACCATATTTTTGTATTGTGGGTAATGGGGCTGTGTTTGTTCTTGCATTATGTTGCGGTGTTACAACAGCAGGGATTTGAAGACCGTAAAAATGAGAAGCAGAATTTTCAAGGACTGTTAAAGGCCCGATGGGCCCAATAAATTTATTTCTGGTGGTTAGTTGGGCCTGGGAGTTGTTTTCTAGCCCATTGGGGATTTCCTATTGAGAGGGGCCCAAGATGGGTTATAGGCCTGGATATCGAAGGGTCCTCTGGCCAGGTGATGTCCAGCTGAGGGCATCCCATCAGACCAGTTTTTTTTAGTTTGAGCTAGTTTGTTGCAGTGACTTCAATGGTTCTTTTATTGCAATGTTACTTGTAAGTATTTGGGAGTATCATGTTTTTTTATATTGGTTGTATGTGAAATTTAATACAACAGCTGTTGTGGCCTTTTTACCAGAGTTGTGTCATGTTTTATTTGAAGGTTGACATCATCAGGAAGGGGTGCAGCATGCACTCTACTGATCCATTTTCATGTTGTTTGGCTGATAAGGAACAGACTACAAACTACCGCTTTGTCAACAAGTTCTGTTGCTGCCACACAGTGATAATCTGCAGTCTTCCACTAGGGTGTAAAACAATAAATGACTATGATAATATAACCTTTGTAGGACTTCTAGGAAACAAGCCATCTGAAATTGGAAAATGATCACCATTGTAATTGCAGCAATGCCTTGTAATAAGGTTCCTATTGATGATTATATAAACATCGCTTTAGTTTATATGATCACAAATATTCTGGTGACAATGTCTTATCACATGTATTCAGTTGCTCATGTTTTGTTATATAGTTGAAAAAAATAATTAGTTAACACCCTAAATGGGTTTTCTCATCCAGCCTTTTTGACTTATCACCACCTCTTCAGCCTCACACTTCCTGTGCAGGCTGTGGACAGGTCTTCAGTAGTATGATATTCAGTTTCTGGTATAAAATCAGTTACACCAAGTCTGGCATGCAGCATGTTCTCCCTGCCGGAAACATCACACTGGGAGAACATGCTGCATGCCAGACTGGCGTAACTGAATTTATGCCAGAAACTGAATATGAAATTGAACACAGAAATATTACACTGAAAAAGGTACTCTTAGCGCTGAAATGTCCAGTTCTACTGATCTATTACCTATAACAAGGATTTATGATCAATATGTGTTTGATTATGCCCAAATTAAGTCTATGATGCACGTGTAATGTAAATTGTGACTGTGAAGAATAAAGGATAAAAAATTGAGGAGAAAGCATACCGTTGATATAATTATACTACTGAGTGGATTTTGGTCATTCAGCAGGCACCAACAATAAGGGAGGTGCTAAAGACATTAATTACATTTAGGTCTACAGCAGTGACTGACATTTCAGCTCTACTAGATTCCATTCCTAGCTAAACCTATTACAGTGACATTACTGATGGATGGAAAAACTGTCCAATTCGTGGTTATAAATGTGAGCTGTCATGAGAGGGAGATTCTATGGAGAGAGAACTCTACATGCTGTCATGACACATTATTATCTGCTAATTGATTCTGATGTAATTACACATAAATGTGATCTTCAGACTTGAAAGGATGGTACATAGCTGCTCCCAGGTCAGTAACTCTAAGGCCATGTTCACACAGCTTATTTGTCCGCGGATTGGCGCCGTACTCCGCACCGGATTTGCGCTGCAGTACGGCGCCAATCCGTCGGAGTAATTATGGTAATCCACTGCTCTTTATAGAGAACAAGTGGATTTCCGCACTCTACCCGACTTGGCGAATCCGCCGGGCGGGGAGAAGTGGACATCACATTATTTATGGCGCGAAGCGCCATAGAACTAATGCATTGTCTATGGGGCCGGCGGGCTTCTCCCCGCCGCGCTCCCGCCCCGCCCGCATCCGCTTATTCACGCCGGATTTCGAGCGCAAATCAGGCTCGCAAAATCCGGCGTGAATAAGCCCCGTGGAACGGGGCCTAAGGATTTAAGTTTTTCTGGCAAGCTGCATTCTGCTAATAAGAGACAGCAAGCACTGGCATCACAGCACTGGCAGTGCCAAAAGCAGAGAGAGAGGTGGTCGGTAACTGGAGAGGCTGGTGTAAACAAGTAGAAAATAAGAACTGCTTTAACTCTGAAATGAAACATTATTGGAACAGTAAGGTATTGGGTAATAGTTTTTATTTACCTTTACCTGCATGGTAAAAGCTAATCAATGAGATGGGAAAATCCCTTTATCCCATCCTAAGGGTGCTTTCACATGGAGCGTTTTTTGATGCCTTTTTTGGTCCATTTTTTTGCAGAAATACACAACAATTAATGCTGTGAAAAACGCGGCAAAAACGCACCAAAATGGTTTCATGAACCACATCTCTTCTCTTTTTATGTGGCAGTAATTGTATTTTTTTAGTGTTGCTCAAGTGTACGTATAAATTACTGCATCATTTCTTAACTTATTTGGCATTGTGAACATAGACAAAAGTGTTTTATGCATCTTTTAAGCTTATTTTTTATTTTATTCTCGTTTCAAACAAAAAAAATGTAAATTAATTCTTCAAGTTATTTTGGTATAGTGGATACCTAATATATCTATCTATCTATCTATCTATCTATCTATCTATCTATCTATCTATCTATCTATCTATCTAATCATCTATCTATCTATCTACTTCTTCTATTATTATCTACTCTATCTTATCTATCTATCTATACAGTGCCTTGCAAAAGTATTCGGCCCCCTTGAACTTTTCAACCTTTAGCCAGATTTCAGACTTCAAACACAAAGATCATTTTTTAAAATTTTTTGGTGAAGAATCAACAAGTGGGACACAATTGTGAAGTGGAACGAAATTTATTGGATATTTTAAACTTTGTAAAAAATAAGGAAACTGAAAGTGTGAGCGTGATGCAATTATTATTGGCCCCTTTACTATCAGTGCAGCAAAACTCACTCAGAAGTTCAGTGGGATCTTATGAATGATCCAATGTTGTTCCATAAATGACTGATGATGATAAATTATCCACCTGTGTGGAATCATGTCTCCTTATAAATGCACCTCTCTGTGATAGTCTAAGGGTTCTGTTTAAAGCGCAGAGAGCATCATAAGACCAGTTACACACCAGGTCACTGATACTGTTGTGGAGAAGTTTAAAGCAGGATTTGGTTACAAAAGATTTCCTAACTTTAAACATCCCAAGGGCACCGTGCAAGCGATCAAATTTGAAAATGGAAGGAATATCAGACCCTGCAAATCTACAAGACCCGGCCGTCCCTTAAAATTTCATCTCAAACAAGGAGAAGACTGAATTCAGCAGATGCAGCCAAGAGGCCCATGATCACTCTGTTTGAACTGCAGAGATCTACCGCTGAGGTGGGAGAGTCTGTCCATAGACAACAGTCGTACACTGCACAAATCTGGCCTTTTTTGGAAGAGTGGAAGAAGCAAGGGCGTAATACTGGGGTAGGGGCGGTTTGGTAGCAGTTTGCTCCGGGCCATGCGCTCGGGGGGGGCCCACCCCCCGGTTGCAGGCTGCTACCCGTCCGTACTCTGGTAATGCCGCTCCTGGGCTCACGCGGCAGTTGAATTAACAGTTCACTTGCGGCGGGGCAGGGAGCTGCGGGGGGCCCGGTGCCCATCAGCCTCTGAACGCCCGGGGCCTCCGGACGAGCGTTCAGAGGCGCCGCTAACCGGAGGTTGCAGAACGGAGCGCGATCGCTCCGCTTGCTACTTCCCTGCCGGCCCTCTGGTGATCACGTGGGCCGCGCGCTGGTGACGTCAACATCACCGCAGCCGCCCAGCGGCTGAGCACAGAGGCTGCAGAGAGGCGCAACGCGGCGCATCGGGGGGGAGCATGGACGAGGTAAGTAAATGATTTCTTATTGTAATTGCCCTAAGCCTGCCTGGTAGAGCTGCTGTATAAAGCCCACAAGCCTGCCTGTATAAACCCCCCTGTATAAACCCCCCCTGTATGAAGGCCCCACTCTAAGCTCTGCTGTATAAAGCCCCCTAAGCCTGCTTGTATAAAGCCCCCTAAGCCTGCCTCTATAAAGCCCCCCTGTATTAAAGCCATTAAGCTGCCTGTATACCCTAAGCCTGCCTATCTAACCTCTAAGCCTGCCTGTTACCCCCCTAAGCCTGCCTCTATACCCCCTATGCCTGCCTTTATAGCCCCCAAACTGCCTTTATAACCACCTAGGCCTGCTTTATACCCCCTTAGAATGCCTTTATACCCCACTAGCCTGCCTAGATAAGCCCCACCTAGCCTGCCTAGATACCCCCAGCCTTGCATGACCTAGATACCCCCAGGCCTGCCTGCCTAGATACCCCCCTGCCTGCCTGCTAGATTCCCCAGCCTGCCTATATAGGCCCCCTAATGGCCTGCCTATATAGCTTGTCTGCCTGCCTGAATAGCCCTATAGCTACCGTGAAAGCCTGTCTGCCTACATAGTCCCTATAGCCCCTAAAGCTTGCCTACCTACATAGCCCCGAAGCCTGCCTGTCTATTATATGGGGGCCCCTTAGTTACCTAAACCCTACCTATATGGCCCCTATAGCCCACCTAAAAAACAAAAAAAAAAAAATCCCTCTGTCTAGCTTGTATATGGCTCACTATAGCTACCTAAACCTGCCTGCTATATGGGAACCTATTGGCTACCTAAACCTTGCCTTTAGGGGCACCATATATAGCCTACACTAAACCCTGCTTGCCTAAATGGACCCCAATATAGCCAGGTTGGGCAGGTGTGGAAAGTCAGGATTTCTAGCTATTTTGTGTCTATAACTGCAGGCATTAGTGGTCGGGAGATGTCATCATGAATGTCTGGACCGGATGCAGAACAAAGGGATAAGTCAACGACTCGTCAGAGAAACGTCATCCAAAAGTTTGCTTTGGGGGCCCTGGCTTCTCTAGTTACACCCCTGACAAGAAGAAAGCCATTTCTCAAAGATATCCATAAAAAGTCTCATTTAAAGTTTGCCACAAGCCACCTGGGAGACACCAAACATGTGGAAGAAGGTGCTCTGCTCAGGAGGAAACCAAAAATCCAACTTGTTGGCCACAATGCAAAAACTATATGTTTGCGTTAAAAGCAACACAGCTCATCCCCCTGAACCAGACCATCCTCACTGTCACAACATGGTGGGGGCGTCATCATGGTTTTGGGCCTGCTTTTCTTCAGCTGGGGACAGGGAAGACTGGTTAAAATTGATGGGAAGATGGCTGAAGCCAAATACAGGGACCATTCTGGAAGAAAACCTGTTGGATGTCGTGCAAAAGACCTGAGACTGGGACGGAGTTTATCTTCCAAAAGACAATGATCCCAAACATAAAGCAAAATTTACAATGGAATGGTTCACAAATAAACGTCTCCACGGTTTTAGAATGGCCAAGACACGTCCAGACGATCCATCGAGAATCTGTGGAAAGAGCTGAAAACTACTACGTTCACAACGCTCATCATCCATCCTCACAGAGCTTCAGCTGTTTTCAAGGAAAGAAAGGGCAAGAATTTCATCTTCGATGTGCAAAATGATAGGAGACATTCCGCACAAGTGACTTGCTAGCTGTAATCGCAGCCAAGGTGGCGCTACAAACTTATAGGGGGTGGAATAATTTGCACGCCCCCTTTTTTTTAGTTTTTTATTTTTCACAAAAGTTTAAAATATTTAAAATATCCAATAAATCTCATTCCACTTCACAATTGTGTCCCACTTGTTGTTGATTCTTCACCAAAAAATAATTTTATATCTATGTTTGTAGCCTGAAATGTGGCATGGTAGAAAAGTTCAATGGGCGAATACTTTCGCACGCACTGTAGTATGTATATATATATTATGTTATATATATATATATATATATATATATATATATATATATATACAGAATATATTGTTTTTTGTGCAATGTATGAATAAAAAATGTTTAATACTTTTATTTTTTTTATTTTTTTCATTGCAAGCTTTTTATTTTAGTAACTTTTTATTTTTTTATCCTATTAAGTGGATATTAGAATTTTTTAATTTTTTTATATTGTATTAGCATGCTCTTGAATGCTATACATTATGCTGTGTGTCAGTATGGCTTTCTGAACAGACAGCCCTGGGATCTATTATATTCTGACCATTAAAGTTCTAATCATAAAAATGAAAAATTAAAGTAAAAAAAACCATAAAAAATACACATAAAAAAACACTGCAAAAGAATGCCACAAAAAACCTAAACATTTAATATAGAAAGATTACAGTAGATGATGAATGAAACTTAAACATTTATTTTATGGTAACACGATATCATTCATAAATTATCAAATAATATGTAAAGAAAATAGGGAATATTATATACAGAAAAATACTAAAATAAAAGAACCTATATTGGTAAAAAAAAAAGTAGCATAAATCTCATTAATTTCTTTCCAACAATTTTATAGCTTTTAACCTGGTACGTGGTTAAAATGGCTAAATAGTGTCTGGTTGTGTATGGCTAAAAATATCCTGGATCTGAGCCAGCTAAGTCTCTTTTCTGTATCACATCAGTGACCCATTTGGAGCCTCTGATGCAAATTCACAGAGGAAAAAGCCATACTTACCGAACTTCTAAAGGCAGGTAAACATCCATTTCCAGCAAAAGGCAAAAAAGCACCAGTGCTACATGGAGGAAGGTATACATTTGCATAATACTAACGAACAACCACTTAACCCCTTACCGCCGGAGCCAGTTTTGGCCTCTCTGACAGAGCCCTATTTTTGAAATCTGTCATGTGTCACTTTATGTGAGAATAACGTTTTGACACTTTAACCTATCCATGTGATTCAGAGATTGTTTTCTCGTGACACATTGTGCTATAAGATAGTAAGAAATTTTGGTGCAAAAAATGATTGTTTATTTGTGAAAAATATCAAATTATCGTGAAATTGTGTACAATTTTTTTACACAATCTTCAATACTTCAAAAATTTACTGACATGATAAGACAGATAGTTAGTTCTCCACTTCAAAATAGTTTTATAACTAGCTGATAGCTACCACTGAGGTATGCTGTAGTTGTGGCATCCATTTTTTTATATTGTCTTTTATTTTTTTTTACGAATTAGGGTGGCTTACTGTAAATTTAGTAGTAATTTTTCAAATTGTCAAGAAAATTTGTCGCAATCTACATATTTTTAGGCGACCAGTCCAGTTCAAATGTGACTTTGATTGCACATGTATTGTTTTAGGTATACCCCCATAAATGACCTCATCTAATATAAAGTAAACACACCCCTTAAAGTATTCAAAATCCGAATTTTAGGGAAGGTTTATTTAAACCCATTAGGTGTTTCACAGAGAATTAAAGCAAAGTAGTGGCAAGTGAAATATTCAAAAATTTCATTTTTATTTTGCAGATTTTTTAAATTTTTTTTACTATTATTGACTAAAGAAATTCGGTAAATGTGATCAGGGGAAATGAAATTAATATTGATTCCCCAGGATTCTGCCGTTTGCAACAGATATATCCATATGTGGCCTAGCTGCATTATGTGGCTCAACCACATGCCCCAGGAATAGTGATAAAGCACTACCATAACTGAACTCTGGGACTCATTTTCATTTTCATTGTTATTTAGAGGCGCCATTTTCTGGTTTCGACGGACACTCCTAGGTTCAAAACTTAATACTATACCCCCTAAAAAAGACCCCGCATATTGGTAAACTACACCTCATGTAACGAATCATAATCCGGTTGTTGTAGTGCAGTATATAGACCCCACAGGTGATTCACATATTTTTTTTAGCGTTCGGAATTCTGAAATAAAAAAAAATGTTTTTTCCAAATAATCTGCAATTTTAGCTGATATAAATGTTTATTTGATTACAAGGAATTCTTGGAAGAAAAAAAAGCCCAAAATTGGTGTTGCGCAATTTCTTCCAAGTTCGGCAAACTAATTTGTGCGGTGTAAATGCTGTTTGGGCGCCTTACCCATGGACGAGAGGCACGGTACAAGGATACTGGTGAGGGAGCGCCTATTTGGCTAATTTAGGCGCACAGATATTGGTTGGGGCCCATTGTCTACGCATCTGCAAATGGACACTCCAATAGTACTAGAAACAGGTGAAAACCATTTCCAGAAGTCTGCCCCATTTTGGTTTTTTCAATCACCCCTCAGGGATATAATCTCGTGAAGGGTGTATTTTGCAATTTTGGTGGACACGGTGGTTCCGTAGTTTTTTTTTAGACATTAATGGGCCATGGAAATGGTGGGGGGGATGACGCAGTTCCACAAGTTCCGCCATCATTGTTTTTTGGGCTTCATTTTTACAGTATTCGCCCATTCGGAGATAATGTCGGCGAGAGATAACTTTATATGGGGGGTCGGTACAATTACATAGATATAAATTGTTTTTATAGTTTTTTCACTGTTTATTACTTTTGACACAATAGAAAGCGAAGTTTTTATTTAAAAGTTGCGTTTTTATTGGTGTCCTATTCTGGGTACAGCCATAGCTTTCTTTATTTTTTGCATATGGAGTGCTTTTGCGGCTTGTTTTTTCTTTTGTTACGAGATGAGTTGGATGTTTTTATTGGTACACATTATGGGGGGATGTGATGCTGTTCGATCACTATTTTATTAAGGGTTTTTGTGATTGGCATTTTGTACATAATACCTCGCAGTCAATCAATGGGTAGTGTTTTTTTATTTTTATTTTTTTTTCAGGGCATGTGCCCAGGGTTATATAAATTGACTTAATGCTAGTATTCTCTTAAGCTAGGTTGATACGATTTCTGCGTAACAACCCTTTATGTTATATTTTTTTAACTGTTTTATGCTCTTTATTACACAAGATTAAAAACACTTTTATTGAAAAGGAGGATAAACTACGTTTCTTGCTATCACGCACGTCCTGAGGGGATGCCAATAACACTTTTTTTTTATTTTCTGTTTATGGAGTGCAATATAGGGGACTTTTTTTTTGCGGGATGAGTTTTGAATTTTTTATTTTTTGTTTTTTGGTAAACTATTTTATTTTAATTTGAGGGGGGGAATACGGGGACTTACCTTGACGAATCGCTTTTAAATACGTTTTTTTCTTTGGCAAACGGCAGGGTTGAAGGAAAAATTACTGCATTCCTAAGCAGTGTTTTGTATTTTTACTTTTTAATAGCGATTCAACCATGCAGTCTAATACGTGGACAAGTTAGTTTCTATTCTGTGGGTTGAGACGATTACTAGGTGATACCCAAAATTTATGTAGTTTTTTTTATTTGAAAGACACAATTTTTTTTGTAGAAATAAATTGTTTTTTATTGTGTATAAAAAACAATATTTTATGCGTAGCTATCTGTCATAAATAGCCAGAACTTTTTTTAAGTTTTACGCCCGGTTCCGTCATAACGAGCTGTGTAAGGCTTTTTTTTTTGCGGGATGAACTGAAAGTTTTAATTTGGTACAACTTTTGGCGGTTTTTATATGAGGTTTTTTGATCGCATTTGTTTTTTCCATTTTATGTGCTGCAGGATTGTACAAATTCGCATTTCTCTGTGATGTTTTCTATTTGTTTTTGAGTTTTTTATGGGTTCACCGTACGTGTTATTAACATGACAGATATTTTTAGGGTGGGTTCGCTACGCACGCGTGCCGATACCAAATTATGGGTACTTTTATTTATTTTTGACTCTTTTTAATGGGGGAGCGATTGGAGTTTGCAAAGGGGGAATATAAGGGGCGATGAACTGTACGTAATTTTTTATTTGAATTTTTTGTGTTTTGTGCTTTTTAACTTTTTTACATTTTTTTTTTTCTTACCTTTTATCCCATGGGGGGAATTGCATGAACGATCGTAAAGATTACGTTCATGCAAATATGGAGATTCAGCATACAGCTTATATAGCTGTATGATGGTCTCTCCATATGGCACTGTCAGTAACACTGCCCCACAATGCATTGTGGGCATTCCGTGACTGTCACCTATTGGACACAACGGTTGCTGTCATTCAGAATCGCGGCTGTCTCATGGTAGGAGTTACATCGAGTAGCTCGGAATGTCCTCAGGCTCCATTACTGCGCCGGGTTCGAGGGCAGCCAGGAGCTCACTCCTGCCCGCCCCATGCCACTCGAATCGCGCGTGGACCACGATGATCGCGACATGGGGGGGGTTAAATCCCCGCAGGCCGGAGCTCACTCCGGCTGTGGGGGATGCGGCTTGATCGCCAGCGGTAAATATACCGCACTACGGTTTCCATGCCCATGCCCGCCGATCTTGCGCGCGTCCCGCTATGGCGACAGCCGGCGAAAAGATCGGCGCCTTGACCTAGATATTCCTACTGGCAATTTGCTGGGAAGAAACCCCATACCCGACTTGTCCGTATTGAGTCGGCAAAATTCGGTATGTGGTTTAAACTTTCTCCATTTTGTCAGAGGAAAAAAGGCCATGTACATGTTCGCACACTATAAGCATGGTTCCTTTTTTGGAACTTATTTTTCCAGTAGATCATTATGAGGGCATTTTCTATGACAGACAAGAATGTTACTTTCTCAATGGTGCCTATTTACCGATTACCATAGAAACATATCTGGGAACAAACGATAAAAACTCAAATTTTTAAGTGAAGCAAAATGTGAAAAAATCATTATTTCACAATTTTTATGGGAGTTTTGTTTTTTGAGCATTCACTCTTCAATATAAATGATGTGTTAATCTGTTTTATTCTGCGGTTGATTCCAGTATATCTGGCCAATACCAAATTTTATAAGTACAGTAAACAAAATTAATTTTTAAATTTGTGCCCTTTTTTGTACTTCGTGATCTATTGGAAACCAGCAGTAAAGTCTGCATTTCTGCAGGGCCAGAAGTTTCTCTTGCTCGATCGTATATACTCTTTTATTGATTCACATTTTGGGATACCTTGCGTCCTTTTTTAAATCAATTTATTACAAATTATTTAGGGTAAACGTGTAATGACCAAAAAAAATGTAGATTATAGATGTAACTTGTGTTTTCACACTTTGTTCCTTCTGGGCAGTCACAAATATGGGCTGGCTTCTCGGTCCTGCGCGCTGGTAGGACAGGTGGAACGTTAAATGAGCATGTTCATGGTATATCAATGCCCCCACTATACTCCCTTTCTTTATAATTTTTGTAGTTCAGACTTGTCTAGCGACAAGAGAGATTTTTTTTGTCTCGGAGTTCGTAGAAAAGAGCCCTTGAGTACTATCTGAGCCCGAGATAGGATGAAATGGCGATACATTCTAGTCTGATCTTTAGGAACATACATGCTCTTGGTGTCTAGATTCAGCCAGTAAGTATTGATGGTAGTCCCATAAAAGCACTACTTTTGTCCTTTCCTTTGCATGCAATGCCTAAAGATTTGATTTTCATGCTTTTCTGAATAGGAGCTGTCCTTTAAAGATGATTATAGATTTTACTGACATCTCTTACCATCAATAATGCGCCTTCTCCCCTCTGTACCAGTTGTTTGTCTAATGATTGTCACCATTTGTTCTTGTTTGACTTCGGATATGTATTTAAGAACCCCCTGATTGTTACGAGACGCTCTGGAACTAAGGAGCGCCTAAAATAATATAATAAATATTAATAATAAAGGTGAGAACGAGATTCTCAATGTATACAGAGTGCAGCTTTTTTCAACAGGGACGGAAGGCCAAATTAATGTGATTGATGTTGGTTTGTGAGAGGGGTACAAGTCAAGTGTATTGTTCATGTTTTCCTACCTGGGGGTGCACTATGGACCACATTCATTTGTCATTCCACTATACTGAGTGTTCCTGGCAGCCCAATGATACTGATCCGCTCTTGTGTGCGCAGTCACTGATACTGGCACCTTGCTCACTAGGAACTTATTTGGGACCTAGACAATTCCAGTTTGTGATTACCTCTTATGGTGCAAACTTGGACACTCTGGATGCAAAAACTACCACATTTTCAGTTGTGCTCCTAGTTTAACCATTGGATGCATTTTTTTGTTTTCTGTGCATCTTTGGCATCTAGACATGCTATTCATAATCTGCTGTGCCTTCACATAGTTATTTAACTGGGCACATTGTTCGATTTTTTGGAAGTTCGGAAGCACCCCCCTCTGTTTTCGGGGGTAACATGCCGTATACATGTTATTATTTTTTGTTTTTTGGCAGACTTGTAGAGGTCTTATAATACCCTCTTGGCCCAGGAGAGACCTGGGAGATTCTAATATGGTCTGTTCAGCTTCTATGCTGTAAACTTGAGGCTCATTAGGTTGGGGCACTTGCTGCTGCCCTATGAGACCAGTTAATTGAAGGGACAATAATTTTTTGGCCTAATTTCCATTAATTTCTTGAGAACCAAGATTTTTGGGCCGAAAGGAAATTAACGCTAAAGAATTGCTTTGATCTATGGTATTGCTGTAATTGGTCTCCACTTTCTGCTTCATGGCGAGCACAGAGGCAGTAGAAAAATGTAAATGGAAATCCCATTTCTGGGACATGCGGTTCTCCATGCTAAATGCGTTTGTCTTCCTCTGTACAGATGCAACAGAAGACAGAGGAAGCTTGATCGTTCTGTCTTGTTGCTATGACGGTTCCATCAACTGCGGTTCCGCCAATTTCTGGGATAATAGCTGGCAACTGATGACCGTCACTGGTTGAGGACCACCATTTACTTCTGCTCATTTTTGTCTGCCAAAAATATTCTTTTTTCCCAGTATATAGAAGCCAAGGTAAATGCAAAATCAGCTCCTCACGCTTATGGAGAGCTAGAACTGAAATTACCGTAATTGTGCATGCTGCATTTTGCCGACTGTAATAATAATGCACAATTTGCAGCCGAAATGCTCACATGCACATAAGTCGTTAAAGGGGAACATACCCAAACTTACCTGTATTGTCCTGTATGAGACTCTCACGAGAACATCATTCTGCCGGGTTAGGAGGTTAGGTAAAAACCAAATGTAGCAGAGCCAAACTTTACCTCTTGGCCGCTTTTACCAATTGCGAAGGATAAAGACTTGTGCTTTTTTAAGGCGGATAGCAAGACACTCTTGACAGTGTATTTCTAAGGATGGGCTCCCCATCCACATTATGGGATGCATCTGTAGAGATGATAGTTTCATAGCAGGGATATTCGCATGAATTTGACCCATGATTGGAGCCAGACCACCAAGCCTAATAGCCTTTTTTGCGCTCTTGTGATATTTGAAAAGGCATTATACAACTATGTCAAGGTCTTTGAAGATTCCTGCTACTCCACTGAAGGATGCGGTCTAGCTCTGGTCTGTACACAAAGCACGCCATTGGTCCTTGCCTTTCATAAGACCCAATGGAACCGTTGTCAATATCCCTCTATGTGTTGTAGTTCCCTGGCAGAGAAGAACGTTTTTAAAACCGACTTGGTACCAAAAACTAAGCCTCTACGAGAGTTTAAGAAGATACGTATAGTATCACAGAATCCATGGAAAACCCAGGAACTAAATGCTTTGTTCGCTGGGCAGATGATCTGTGATTTCATCTAGTTTATTAAGCCACTCTAGGCATGATAGGGTATTGTTAGTTTCTGTTGAATGGTCTGTGAGACAGAGCTTCTTCCCCATACTGTTTTGCAACTGGATCACCGTACCCAAATTATTTCAGATTGGGACCTTCAGTTTTTCTTGATAAAACCAGGAAGGGCTGGTTTTTAGAAAGTACTGTGTAAATGAGCTTTCTCCCTACCTCTGCTTGCTGAGCAGTATTTAGGAAATGACTGCTCTTGATTTGACAAGCCGCTAGCTAGTTTCATCAAGCCACATCTCCAATGCAAGCCTCGCAAAAGGGCAGGTGACCACAGTGTAGCCATTTGTTAATGGGTTCATCAATATAACCTTCTGGTGAAGACAGAGTAATCCCCCTGGGGACCACTTATAGCTCATATTATCGCCGTGTGGCTCCATCACTTTACTGTTTAGGTATGTTTACTCTGGCTATTGTTTACGATGGAACAAAACATCGTAGGCAGGTTAGTAAGTACAGTATAGGTCTTCTAAATGCATTCGATTAGATAAAATTTAATAAGCTAGTCTTCTGAGCCCTTTCCCTGGCGCATATGTACAGACTAAGGTAAAACTCTTTGTATTGCTCTAAAATATCCACAGAGCATTGCATACTGATTGTACAGTGCTCTTGAAAACCATTAGCTTTTATCACCTCTGTAGTTTACTTGAGCCATTGGCTCATCAGCTCTGTCTCTCATCCATAGTTATATTCCTACGCTTACTTGCACTAGCTACTCGGTTATAGTGAATTTAGAACACAGATTTTGTCGTACTCAGTAGCGAGTGCTTGAAAGCCATCGGCACTTCCAGCTATGCTCTTGTCCCATACTGTTATGGATGGATTATACATCAGGCTTGAGGCGCCATACTTTTCTTCATTCTCCCCTGATCTATGTGAAAACCATGATTATGACTCGTATTCAGCATCAGGGAGCTAAATTTCTTGTGCCAGTTGCAAATGAGAGTGAAGAGATGGGACAGCCCACAGATCGGCTGCTCTATGCGTCTTCACACCCCTGAGGCATGTAGGAGGAGTCTATCCACACTTAGAAAAAGCCATAGGCTCCCTGAGTTGGAGCTTTGCAATTATCCTCAAGGAAATCCAGTTGAGGGTTGGGATTGCCCAAATTGAGCTTAGGTTCTTATGTTATTATGTAGGGTGATGAAAAACTGTCACCTGACCTCAGTTTTATTAAAAACTGTTCTTCATCTTAGTGTTGAGCTGATTGCCGTTGGCTATCGACGGAATCGATCGTTAGTTCGATAGTCGATGGCCGGCCTACATCGATTAGGTTTTTCGATCAGTGAGCTCGATTATGCGCGATGACCATTAAAGTCTTATGGGAGAGGCAAACAACACCTCTTATTATTCACACCCAATCAAGGGATGGAGAATGCTGTGAAATTAACATCCACAAACAGTCCAAAATGGATACGAGATACCATACTTAAGGTTACACCACTTAGGTTATAATAAGCCACAGAAAAAAAGTCACAGACCATTTCACCTATCCCTGTCATGTTCACAACAGCCTGATCCTTAAAAAACCTGCATCAACCCACAATTTAAAAGTGTCAGAAGGCAGTAATGATTTTTGAACCATCATGTTACTTGAACTGGACAGTTGAATATTTCCCTGTCTGGAACGCAGCATGAGCCCCAAACCTGCATGACCCCCACATCTTTAAAAAATGTGCGGGAAAAAGCGAGTCTTATTCAACACCATTTTAGTTTTCACTGGACATTGACTGTATACCTATGTCCTGGGCCACAGCATAGAGCCCATATACCTGCATTGGGGACCACTCTAACATTATTAAAATTGCCGGAAATAATGAGTTATTTACAACCACCATTTTAGTTTCACTCGGACATTGGACTATTCCTGTCAAGGGCCAACAGCTATGAGCCTGAATGCAACTGCATGACCACACACATTTTAAAAAAAGTGCCGGATATGAAAAATAAGAAAAAAAAGGAGTCTTTCACAACCACCATTTTAGTTGAATTCTGGGACATTAGACTATACCTGTTCTTGGGCCATAAGCAATGTGCCCAAACCCATGCAGACCCAACATTTAAAAAAGTACCGGAATAAGGAGGTCTCTCATACCACCATTTTAGTTTCAAACTGGACATTGACTATACTGTCCTGGGCCACAGATGGTAGCCCAAATACCTATCCTGCTATGGACCCCACACATTTATTAATAGTGCCGGAAAAAAAGGAGTCTTTCAACCACCCATTTAGTTGAAATCTGGACAATGACTATACCTGTCCTTTGGCCACCAGCATGAGCCCCAAAACCGGGGCAATGACCCCACATTTAAAAAAGTGACGGAAGTGACAAACATAGGGAGTCTTTCTCAACCACCGATTTTAGTTTCGATTGTCGGATCTTTGACTTATACCTGTCACTGGGCCACCAGCTTGAGCCCTAACCTGCATGACACCCCTCATTTAAAAAGTGCCGGAAAATCAAAGGAAAAAGGATAGTCTTTTATCAAACCACCATCACATTCTTAGTTGAACTGGAGCATTGGGTACTTATACCTCGTCCTTGGGCCAACAGCCATGACCCAAAGGGACGGTAGTTATCTGTGGGTGCGCGTCGAAAGCCAGGATGGCAGTCCGTCATTCCTTATGAAACACGCTCAAGGTTAAAATTGGCCCTTGTGACAGACCACATCCTCTTGCATTCGAATAACTGTCGTGCCTGAGTCAGAGGGCGTGAAAGCGGAAGATGTGAGATACGTCCTAGACTTCTATGTACACATTCAATTACCTGCAAGGTAGCGCTTGCCATCCACATATGTGTGATGGACTCCATGGAGCTTCACTTGGAAAACTGGGTGGTCTAACGCTCCTGTTACACCCACAAGGAGCCTTTATATTGGCATTATTTTTTCTCATATTTTTACTCTACGTGGGGGAGGAAATAGGTCTCTGTACTTTGTTATCTGTCCCGTAGCTCCCATACTCCCCAATGTCCTCTGAATTAACCTACAAATATGGTAAGTTTTCTTGGTTTGTACCTCCCTCTGTACTATTTCTGAGGAATTTTTTTTACTCAAGGCATATTATTTGCTCCAACAGTGCAAATGTTTTTTTGTTACTTGAAATTATTTAAAAACACATTTTTAAAATTCCGGAGTGGAACCCTCACCCAGTGTCTTTGTTTCTTTTTCTATTGTATATTAAATGGGTTATCCCTCCAAACAGGGAAAGGATAGCTTATGTATTAATATGATACTTGCTAATAACTAGTCCTTCTCTGGAATTTGTAGTCACTATTAACAGTTAGATCCTACCTATTCCTCGTTTTAGACAGGCACCAATTACCATTGAGCCCACTCTGGGACAATTGTGAAGAACAATTGTCTGTTTAAGGATAACATACATTTTTTTGTAGAACTAAGGACCTGTAGTATTGCAGCTGCATCGTCACAGCCCAAAATGCCCCGAAAAATTCAAAGCATGACCATTGAGCCTCTTTCGGTACAATTTGTGAAGAACAAAATGTCTGTTAGAAACAACATTTTTTTTAAATTGACCTCGTCAGGATTGCTGCACTTTCAAAGCAAGCATGACCCAATAATTATCAAAATGAGACTTCTCAGCCACCTGTTAAAAAAAATTAGTGAGGGAAGGACAGAAAAGTGTCCACATTAGAAGCCTACCATTTCTGTTACATAGGACATGATTATTGCTGTTTTCACAGTACATGACCCCAAAACATTTATAATATGTCCTTCACAGCCACTATTAATAAATTGTGGGGTAGTAAATGCCATCTTAGAAGCCAACCATTTCTGTTCCATGGACCTTATATTATAAGCTGTTTCATGACAGCAAAACTGACCCCAAAAACTTATAAAATATGACTTCTCAGTCCCACTATTAAAATGTGAGTGGAGAAATGCCACTTAGAAGTCACATTTCTGTTCCAAAGGAAACTATGATTTTTGCTGTATCCTCACACGCAATCCATGACCTCAAAACCTCATTGACAATGCGGGGAACCTACTTCTTTAAGATAAGAAGTTGAGTAAATGGATTCGGTGTTGTCATGAAACCTTGCAGTCTTTTTACGCAGTTCTCCTCAAGCTAACCAGCAAAATGAACTGATTGGGAAAAAGAGAATAAAATCATTGCAAGTAAGAAATGATCATTTTATAAAACAAAGTTTTCAAGAGGACATGTTCTGTTTGAAAGAAGGAATGTGAAGTAGACCTGGCAAACTAACTCGCGCTGGTGACCTCGAATTGGCTGTGGCCACAACATCATCAGAGACCATGACACTGATTCATTCTTGATGAAAGTCAAATACGATCCAACATTTATCTGTGGAAAGCCGGATGCGTTTTGTCTGTATCATGGATCTCTCCGCTGTGTGAAGGTTAACACGCGCTCAGATATGCGATGGTCTGCTGAGGCAGGACTAACACCTCTATGGCGGTGACGAGCCAGTTAGGGCGCATTCGTCCCATTTTGGTTTACCCAGAAGTCTATTGGGTCCGGATACAATTGCACTAAAAACATAGGTGTTGAGACGCAGATAGTCTCGCCTGCACCATGATTCTTTAGATGATCTCTGTGTGTTTGGATGTGTGCACCTGAATGCACTGCGTCTAGGTCTGGTGAAGAGGTGGGTAAAACCAAAGATTGCCTGAGGTCACCATCCATTAGGGGCTTTGCCACCTTGCCTGCTGCCGCCGCTACTTGGCAATCTACTGCTGTCACGTCGCTAGATGTTGTTCACCATGACAGTTGGGGAACGTGAAGCAAGACGCAAAAGATGTCTCCTGTGATGCAATCAAGCAAGGTCTCTCCATACTCCTGCATTTTACTGTATCTATTTGGGGTGGGTTGAACAGGAACTTGGAAGTGTGATTTTTGCTTTTGTACAGGCGGATCCAGGAGGGTGGCCACCCAGTACCAATGTTGTTCATTTTGATGGACAAGCCTTCTAATGCGAGGATCATGTTGGAGGGTATTGGAGCATTCACAAGCACTCATTGTGACGAGATGGTGTGTGAGCCTTGATTTCCAAGCCTCTGGGTCGAGGGCCACTAGAAAACTGACTTCTATCTTCCTCCTCCCGCACTCAAATTAGACGCAACCTCTTTACGTAAGGCAGGGAAAGTCTCGTCGGCGTTAAACTGGGTGTCTAGGGAATTCACCTCCTCTTCATCCTTCCCCTGTAACTTGCTTCGCCTGCCTCGGCTCTTGCTTCAACTGCGAATAGCCCTGAATTGATCTGAGATTGATTGCACCCTGAAGTGCTCTTGAGACCGCTGAATTGATGCGACTCCAATGTGGCACTTAGTCTGGAACCCTACGAACACCACTTGCACTATATCATAGAACGTATTGAATTGTTGGAAAAAATGTATGGCACTTGTGGATTTGAGCGAGAGAACAGGACTCCAGTGCTCGCTATCGTGTTGTCACGTAGTCTCCCCTCTGCCGCTACGTCAGCTGGCGGGACCGGTTTTTTTAGTGTGATCACTACGATCGTTCCAGTATACTTTTAGATCACCACAATAGCGCATAGCTGTATTACTAGGGCAGTGTTCCGCACTGACCATTTTGGTGGGCTTCTTCAATAATTTGGCATTGAAGTTGGTGTTGACTGTGCATCTTTCTCCATGGCCTCCTCTATGCGTGCTGCGGGCATTAATCACAGCTAGGGAGTTAACGTCTGCTTGTCATGCCATGGGTCGCTAAATTGTATCTGCGTTAAATTTGGGCATGCGGCTGCTGCCAACAATCGCATGAGTGCATGTGGAGGGGTGGTATCTCAGCTGTTGCCACAGTCAACAATGAGAACGGTTGACGGGTAGAGGCCGAACTGGAGCTGCAACGCAGGACCAGGCGGGCCGAAGCAGGGTTTTTTATTCATGGCGAACGGTTTCTGACTGGCAAATCATGGTGCGTAATACTTAGTTACCTCGAGACTTCTCAGAACGGCGACAGAGTCACCAGACACACGACTGGTTGCTTCTTATAGAAATTTCTGGTAGTACATGGTTCATGACAATGTGCAAGGCAAGGGATTGTGCTCAAGCCTACCGATCTTAAGGGTGTCCGCAGCAGTATTTCGGCCCGTTTTCGCACATCCTCCTTTGCATGGAACAAGGTTCTTGTTCACCAGCCAGCAACTCTCAGGTCTCGCCTGATTGTTTAGAGACGTCACAGCTCTGACATGTGTGTGAGGTTACGGTCTCAAGGCAGATTATTTCAAACACAGGCGCATGGACTGTCATCTGGCAAGTGTGATATGCCTTCCAGGGGACCTTGGGGGAAAGACGCCTGCTCACATCCCTGAGGCTTGTTGAAGAGCGGAGCGCCGATCGGAGCTGGGAGCACCTGTCACCTCCCTAGTGACATCCACTGCAGCCAACACTAGTGAGCTGGTCATCAGTGATGTATAGCGGCCTTGGCGTGCTTACTTTGTCCATGTGTCGGTGGGAGATGGACCTTTTGTGACTCAGATGCACGAACAACGCGCTTGAAATTTTGATGAAAGTGGATGCGCAGGGCAGGCGGGGCTTTTCTGGCAAAGGAATATGCATGCTAGGCATCTGGTATTGGGGCACGCGAGTGGCCATGGACATGGCGGAACCTCTTCTGTGATCAACATGACGGAAAATGGCAAACATTTCCAGGCCAGAAGCCTGGCGAGTGCCAACATTCCAGGACTTTTGGCTTTGGGGATGGTTCTGGGGTTTTAATGTGTTCGCTTATCGATCCCACTCCTAAACCTGAAGAGGAAGGCTGGTGCTAGATTGATCCCGCATGTATGGCGGTTGAGGTCGTCTAAATGGCGGAAGGAGAAAGGGTTAGGATGGGTCTCTGGTGTTCGGATGGTGGTTACCTTCGGGCGGAACGGTGGAGGCGCTGAAGGGAGGTGATCAATGATAATGGACTCTTGAGAGACATGGGCAGACTTAGAGGATACGCTATGGGGTTGGTGGCGGAGGAGGGGATGGGACGGCGGAGACAGAGGGTGTGATTGGTGGTTGGAGGCCCCGGCGCTGGTTCTGGGCCTTTTTAGGGCCAAGTGTTCCTCCATTTAACTCATGATGTCGCTGATGTGACCTAGACATCGTTGGTCGTAGTGGTTACACCACTTAAGGTTCTTCGCATTCTACTTATGCGTGTTGTACGGCTAAAGCGCAAGGCATATGACATCGCTGGGTGAAGTCAGAGGTCTTTGCTAAAGATAGCCCAGGCATTTGAGAGGTCCGGGAGCCTCTTTGACTCGGCTTAAGCCGAGGAGCGGGGTTTGCGCTACCGTGGCTGGCGAGAATCCATTTCTGCGGACGTCTGCTGACGCCTCGCTCTCTCCTTTTTTGTGGCGGGACCCGTATTGACATACCCATCGTCTTCCTCCTAGGTTCCACTGTATGAAGCGTCGCATCAAAATTCGGCAGGAAAAGACCAGGATTGGTTCCGCAATGTCGTCATCATTCATCTATATCAACATGGACAGACTTGGTCGTCCAGACTTTTGCATCCAGAAGCTTGCGGGCTAAAGAAGGGGCACTGCAAGGCAGTAGCCGACCCCCGCCCGGGATTTTTGCCCGATGGACTCGGCTTCCGGTCAATCTCCTCTGATTGGCATCGTAAACTGGGCGTCAGAGCAGAGAAAAGCATCCTTTTTGGACCTTTGATCTTTTAGAAACATGCCTTTCTGACCCTCCAACCAGAACTCAAAGAGGTCTTTCAGAAATGATTATCCACATGTGGTGGGTACACGAGTTGACATTTGGGCTGTCTCATGTTGGTCAGATGCTGATGATGCTGAAATGCGGACATTTGGTGGTCGTGACTGCGAGGACGAGGAGGTATGGACTGTAGATGAGGTTGCTTTACCACTGAAGGACAGTTGGCGACGATGTTCGTTACTTAGATTACTAACAGGGCCCTGAACCGCGGATGCAGGCTGACGGTCCTGGCAAATCTGAACCGATCAGCTGGCATGGATGTGTTGTCGGAGCCAGACATGGAAGGTACACCTTTTCTCTGTATCCTACTACCTCATGTGCTAACCCCCTCTTTTGCTCGCATTACACCTGCATTTTCGCTCCATGTTCCAGAAAATATACAAATTTGAGAAGTGTGGAATTGTTTTGGAATGTCTCTTTATTAATAAGACATGCATAATTCACACCGCTATTCTTAATGCCCTCTAATCAAAACAAAATTGCGGGAGTCCAAATTTAACTGACAAGGTGTCTATCAACAATCTGGAGCTGGGCTAAGAGGTCATAATAAACGGTATTTTTATGTTTTGATAATTAACTGTATTTTTTTGCACCTTTCAAATTCAACTGTGGTGAATATGGAATTGCTGTTTTAACAGATATACGTAGATGCTGGTCATATGAAACAGTGCTGGGTGCGCAAAAGTCTAAACAATCACCGTAACTTTTATGTCTTAGATATAATAAAAACGTTATCTTTTTGACCACACTTTCATTTCACCATGTGGTGATATAGAATTGAGTTTAAGATTTAAGTAGATGCTGCGTCAAATGAACAGTGCTGGGTGCCGCAAAAGTCAAAAATACACGTAGCAAATGTTATGTTTTGATATTTATAAACTGTATTTTGTGCACGCTTTCAATTTCCTTGTGGTGAAGTTGAATTGTGTTTTTAAGATTTACCTAGGATAGCTGCGTCAATGAACAGTGCTGGGTTGGCAAATGTTAAAAAACACGTAATTGTTATGTGTTGATATAATAAAAATGTATTTTTTGCACCTTATCAAATTTTCCACCTGTGGTGACTATAAAATCATGCTGTTTTTTTTAATGGATTTAGTAGAGCTGTAGTCAATGAACAGTGCTGGGGGTGCGCACAAAAAGTCAAAAAACACGTAAACTGTTTGTTTTGATATAATAAACGGTATTTTTGGCTATAACTCCTTTTCATACACTGTGGGTGTATATAGATTTGCTGTTTTGCAAGATTTTCGTAGATGTCTGCTTGTACAATATGGAACAGTGTTTGGGTGCGCTAAAGTAAAAAGAACACGTAAATGATTTTTAGGATTTTGATATGATAAAAGGTTATTTTGTGACCTTTTTCAATTCACTGTGGTGAATTTGAATTGCTGTTGTAAGATTTACGTTAGTTGCTGTCGTAATTGAACAGTGCTGGGTGAGCAAAAGTCAATAAAACACGTTACTGTCTTGATGTTTTGATTTTATATAAACGGGTATTTTTTTCTTCACTTTAATTCACTGGTGGTGAATATAGAATTGTGTTGTTTTAAGATTTACCGTAGATAGATGCTGCGTCCAGATGAACAGTGCTGGCAGTGCGCATAAGTCAATTAAAAACACGTAGACTGTTTGTTTTGGATATAATATAAACGGTTTTTTTGCACCTTTCAATTCACCTGTGGGGTGTATATGATTTGCTGTTTTTAGATTGACGTAAGATGCTCTGCGTTGTCAAATGAATGTACAGTGATGGGTGCGCAAAAAGTCAAAAAAGATACGTTAACTGTTTTTTGTTTATTATATATAAAACTGTATTATTTTGCACCTTTCATTCATCTTGTAGGTGAATATAGAATTGCTGTTTTGAAGATTTACCGTGTATGCTGCGTTCAATGAAACAGTTTAGTTTTGCTGGTGCGCACATAAGTCATAAATAAACACGTAAAACTGTTATGTTCTTGTTATAATAAAAACGAGGTCTATTTTTATACTGTTACACTATTCAATTCAACCTGTGGTGAATATAGAATTGCTGATTTTAAGTTATTACGTTAGATGCTGAGTCAATGAACAAGGGCTTGGGTGCGCAAAAGTTCAAAAAACACGTTACTGTTATGTTTTGATTCTATATTAAACGGTATTTTTTGGCACCTTTCAATCACTGTGGTGAATATAGAATTGCCTATTTTAAGATTTACGTAGTGCTGCGTCAATGAACAAGTGGTCGGGTGCGCAGAAAGTTCTAAATTAAACAGTAACTGTATATGTTCTTTGATATAATAAAACGGTATTTTTTTTGCACCCTTTCAATTTCCATCCTGTGGTTGATTCTAGAATTGCTGTTTTAGGATTTTACGTAGGACTGCTTGCGTTCCAATGAACGTGCTGGGTGGCAAAGTTCAAAGAAAAACACAGTATAAAGTGATTTTGTTTTGATTTATAATAAACTGTATTTTTTTAGACCTTTCAATTCACCTGGGTGAATATTAGAAATTGCTGTTTTAAGATTTACGTAGATGCTGGTACAATGGACTGTGTCTGGCAGGCTGCGCAAAAGTTCATAAAAAACACGTAATGCTGTTATGTTTTGATCTAATAAACGGTTTATTTTTTGCACCTTTATCAATTCACTGTGGTGAATATAGAATTGCTAGTTATAACGATTTGTAGATTGCGCCGTCAATGTACTGGGCTGACGGTGTCGCAGCCAAAGTACAAACAACACGAAACTGTTATGTTTTGATATACATTTAAACTGTATTTTTTTGCACACCTTTCAATTTACTGAGTGTTTGGAACTATAGATTTGCTGTTTTAAGTATTTTCGTAGATGCTGCGTACAAACTATGAACTCAGTGCTAGTGGTATCGCGAAAAAAAGTCCAAAAAAAAAACACGTACACTGTGATGTATTAGTAAGTTACACGGGGATAGTTTTTGGCAACAATCAACCTGTGCTGTACTACATGCTCTAGCGTGTGTTTGTAATTTATGTGCAAGTGTGGAGATATATCAACAGTACACAGGTGTAGATCAAAATGGGATAAAGTATTGAACACCTATCTGAAATGTCTTATTTACTGTTAATCTATAGTGGAGTTTTTGCTGAAGCGAACCACATGAGACTTGCAGTTAATTCTAGAAATTATGTTTATCCAATATAAGTTCAGGCTGCCCAATATCCAGGCACATTATTAAAATATGTTCAAAGCCAAAACTGTGAATATATTAAAGTTATTCCACTCAAAATGTCTACACTAAAGCTTGGTGAAATCTTTTATCCCTGTGTTTTTTATAGACTAGAGAGCTTGTCGGTGTTTTCAGGCTCCCGCGGGCTCCCCCACCTCCCCGTTCCACCGCGTGAATGTACAGTGGTAGATTTGCTTTAAAATTCTCTAGCTTTCTTACCATAAATGTGTCGCAAATCCCCTAATTTCTAACCTAAATTTGTGATATGGAATTCACGTAATTATTAGAGGTATTTCTTGCAGAAACTAGATACTAACTTCGCTGAGCTGTTTTGGCCACAGGATCCAGACGCAGCAGGTTATCCCCTCTGAGACGCTGAGAAGAACTGAGGCTCTGAAACAGGAAACGCTTGTTCTATGTAAAACGAGAGGTCATGTGTGATTTTCCAGCCTAATCGCAAACGCATACCACGCATCACAGTCATGACGTAGCACACGCACGCACATACTCTCACCTGTGCTCTGTTCTGTAATCTGATTTGCTTGGGCGCCAAATTCAGGTAGGCAGAAAAAAGGCGCAGATCTTAATAGATGATGCACAGATTTTTAACTCTTAATTATCGCTCATGATCTGGAAATTTCTCGATACACATAAATAACCTTGCCGATTTCAATTTGTCGATAAAATAATCGCTCACACTTATTCTTCTCACTCAATAAATGATGACTTGTACACTTTCTTTAATCAGTTTTGCGCACACTAACTGATACTTGTGGGATTATATTAATCGGAGAAGGCTACCCTGAGACGGTCTCAAAGAGTTTCAAATATAGGCATCAATTTACATCACCACAGTGATTTATAGGTAGTGAGCATTATGCCAAGCACAACGGATTAAGATGTACCTCATTACGGAAACGGTTTCTTGACAGTTGTTGTCCAGAACTGATGTATCTTTATGTAAATACACATTTATTATATATGTCTACTCTCGTTAATTTATGCAAGATTAATTATATATTCTTCGACATCAACTGTAACAGCAGCAACCAACTTAGGTGGGTGCTTGACAGTATTTAATAATTGTAAATTGCTTTTTGACTTTTTTACTTTGTTGACTAGGGCAAAGTAGAACAAAAAAATGGATACTTTGCCAGATAGATAATGACAATAAAAAACCCAAACTGCAGCAAACTATTGTTTTGCAAAGGCATAAAGTATTAAAACAAGCATGCATGGTTTCTAAAGAATTACAAAAAACCTGTGTTAACTAAACCTAGTAATGCAAAGATACCAAGAAATTATACTATACAGCACTGTGATGGGACATTAGCTAAAAACAGAACAGTGGTAAAGCATTGTTAAAAATAATTTTGCAAAAGACACAGTTATTGTACAGTACGATAGCCGTAAAGCAGAAAAGTTATGTGAATTAATCTGCAGCAACTATAGGTTTGCAAAGACATTTTAAGTATTCATTGATAGCTTGCAAGTAGAAAACACACTATGTGAATTAAACTACAGTAACCATAGATTTAAGCTATTTAAATCATAATACGTAGAACTATATACAGTGTTGTGCATTCTAGGGAATAATATACATAAAAAGTTATCTAATTTCCACAACAAAAAACTGGAGTGTTACAATCTGACCATAACATAGAAATATACTTAGACAGTCTGAACATCCACCTGTCCAATGCCTTGTAGGACAGAATAAACACAAGGGGGCGGAGTTGGGGAGGCCTTTAATATATTATAGATATGCTCATTAAACATTCTGCCTGTTCTACCAGCTCTCAGGGCGAGATTAACCCTATATTGTGCTGCTGGAAAGGACGCAAAGGAAACACAGTTTTCGAGTTTGGAACTTTTTTTCCTTCTACAGTGTTCAGTGTACGGGAGAAATGAGGTTTTATTTTGATAGACTGGACTTTAGGGAGTGAGGTCATTTATCAATTAATTGTTAACTTTAGATTTATTTTTTATGTGTTAAAATGGCAAACATAAGGGGGTGAATCATGAACGTTTAATGTTTTTTAATACTGTTAAATATTATTATTATTTTTTACTTGTACATTGAGTTCCTTTATGGTACATGACCATTAGGGGGGCTTGATCGTTAGACCCCCCTCCCCCCACGCGGTCTTGTTTTTCACATATTTAGACACCGTAATCACGATCGCTGCAACATCTAATGAGTTAAGCAGCAGGAAACAGAGCTGGACAGTTAGCAGATGACACCAGGTGAGCAATCCCACTACTTACAAACTCTATGACGTACTCAATGGCATCTCTCAGGTACTCTTGGTTTCTGTGATATGATGGATGGCTTTATAATAGAAGCTATAAAATAGATGCAAACAGAGCCTAAAGTTTAGTTTTAGAATACTTTATGAAACGCGCTCATTTTCCCGATGTAATAGCTAATTTTATATGTGGTATCTACAACTACTTAAAAACTGGAACAAATTACAATAACTTAATAATCATAGCAAAAAATAATTGGACTATTTGCTTATTCCTTTTTTACCTCGTCCTGACATGAAGAGGTCGAAAAGTGTTTCCCAGCTTATTGTGTAATTTAATTTTGGATACAGTTTGAGGAAGTGGTAATAGGACACCAAGACATCTTTTGGGTTTCGACACACATAAATGATCTAAAAAAAGAGCACACACAAAAAATACAATGTTAATGAAATGGAATTTGCCAATTGGCTAATAAATAGCCCAAAAACAATAATGCTCATTCCTCAATCCATAAGTAACTATGAACTTAAAGCTGGAACAACCAGAATCACCAACTACAACCATCAAAATCATAACAATTACATTTACTAACTTACACTTCATTTTATTTATTTCTTCTCTAACCCCTTAACAACCGCCCGCTGACTTCTGACGACGGGTGGTGCATGTCATTCGTCTGCAGCGACATCTTCTAATGTCGTGGATGGCAGTATCTTGTTGTGGTGGTTATTTTACTGCAGGAGGGACTGGTGGACTTCACAAAATTGATGACAGCATGAGGAAAGAAAATGATGTGGCAGTACTGAGGCAACATTTCAAGACATCAGCCAGGAAGTTAAAGCTTGGGCCGAAATGGGTCTTTCAAATGAACAATGACCCGAAGCATACTGCCAAACTGGTTACAAAGTGGCTTAAATATAACCAAGTTAACGTTTTGGAGTGGCCATCACAAAGCCCTGATCTCAATCGTATGGAAAATTTATGGGCAAAGCTGAAAAGGCAGGTGTGAGCAAGGCAACCTAAAAACATAGCCCAGTTCTGTCAGGAGGAATGGGCCAAAATTCCTACCAACTATTGTGAGAAACTTGTGGAAGGATATCCAATACGTTTGACTCAAGTCATACAATTTAAGGGTAATGCTACCAAATACTAATCAAATGTATGTAAACTTTTGACCTTGCAGAAAGTAATAAAAATGCCTTAAATTTTCTCTCTCATTATTCTGGCATTTGGCAAATATAAATAATTTTGGTAATCCTAATTGACCTAAAACAGGTAAAGTTTATTCTGATTTCATGTCAGATAGTGAGAAAAACATGCATGCGTGTCTGTTTATATACAGTGCCTTGTGAAAGTATTCGGCCCCCTTGAACTTTTCAACCTTTTGCCACATTTCAGGCTTCAAACATAAAGATATAAAATTACATTTTTTTTGTGAAGAATCAACAACAAGTGGGACACAATTGTGAAGTGGAATGAAATGTATTGGATATTTTAAACTTTTGTAAAAAATAAAAAACTGAAAAGTGGGTCGTGCAAAATGATTTGGACTCCTTAAGTTAATACTTTGTAGCGCCACCTTTTGCTGCGATTACAGCTGCAAGTCGCTTTGGGTATGTTTCTATCAGTTTTGCACATCGAGAGACTGAAATACTTGCCCATTCTTCCTTGAAAAACAGCTGGAGCTCAGTGAGGTTGGATGGAGAGCGTTTGTGAATAGCAGTTTTCAGCTCTTTCCACAGATTCTCGATTGGATTCAGGTCTGGACTTTGACTTGGCCATTCTAACACCTGGATACGTTTATTTGTGAACCATTCCATTGTAGATTTTGCTTTATGTTTGGGATCATTGTCTTGTTGGAAGATAAATCTCCGTCCCAGTCTCAGGTCTTTTGTAGACTCCAACAGGTTTTCTTCCAGAATGGTCCTGTATTTGGCTCCATCCATCTTCCCATCAATTTTAACCATCTTCCCTGTCCCTGCTGAAGAAAAGCAGGCCCAAACCATGATGCTGCCACCACCATGTGTGACAGTGGGGATGGTGTGTTCAGGGTGATGAGCTGTGTTGCTTTTACGCCAAACATATCGTTTTGCATTGTGGCCAAAAAGTTTGATTTTGGTTTCATCTGAGCAGAGCACCTTCTTCCACATGTTTGTTGTCTCCCAGGTGGCTTGTGGCAAACTTTAAACGATACTTTTTATGGATATCTTTGAGAAATGGCTTTCTTCTTGCCACTCTTCCATAAAGGCCAGATTTGTGCAGTGTACGACTGATTGTTGTCCTATGGACAGACTCTCCCACCTCAGCTGTAGATCTCTGCAGTTCATCCAGAGTGATCATGGGCCTCTTGGCTGCATCTCTGATCAGTCTTCTCCTTGTTTGAGATGAAAGTTTAGAGGGACGGCCGGGTCTTGGTAGATTTGCAGTGGTCTGATACTCCTTCCATTTCAATATGATCGCTTGCACAGTGCTCCTTGGGATGTTTAAAGTTTGGGAAATATTTTTGCATCCAAATCCGGCTTTAAACTTCTCCAAAACAGTATCACGGACCTGCCTGGTGTGTTCCTTGGTCTTCATGATGCTCTCTGCACTTTAAACAGAACCCTGAGACTATCACAGACTTGATTAACACACAGGAGGATTATATTTATCATCAATCATTTAGGACAACATTGGATCATTCAGAGATCCTCACTGAACTTCTGGAGTGAGTTTGCTGCACTGAAAGTAAAGGGGCTGAATAATATTGCATGCCCCACTTTTCAGTTTTTTATTTTTTTACAAAAGTTTTAAATATCCAATAAATTTCGTTCCACTTCACAATTGTGTCCCACTTGCTGTTGATTCTTCACAAAAAAATTTAAATGTTATACCTTTATGTTTGAAGCCTGAAATGTGGCAAAAGGTTGAAAAGTTCAAGGGGGCCGAATACTTTCGCAAGGCACTGTAGTTTATGTAAACTTCTGGATATATATATTGAGTTTAAGTGACATGACTTCCTCCCACCGTCTTGGTACCGCCCACATTATGCTATACATTCTTGTACAATGCTTTGATGTCGATGGTGACTATGAGTACAACAGGAGCTGCTTTTTGCTTTACTGGTAAGTTTGTGATGCGGCATCATCATTCTCTCTAGATCTCCACCCACTGGTTGTAAAAACGGGATTTTAAAGAGAGGCTTCCAACTGAGGCCCCATTCATATAATATTTCTTGTCGCAGGTATCTACCGAGATACTTTTTGCAGTTTCCCTACATGTATTGTGGCAGAACACAGGCTCTCCACTCCTGCAGCTTCACAATTTACATGCAACCGCAGACTTTGCAAGGAAGTTCAGAAATGTCCTTGTATTGTCAGTCTATGGGTGGTCCCAAATAGTTAATTAAAGTTTTAAGAAGATAAAATAGATTAAAAAAAAGTTAAAATGAAATTAATAAAGTATTGCAACTGGAATATTTCACTCGTTGAGATCTAGGATGTGGTATTTTAGTCTTCCCTTTACACTGTGTTCCAAATTATTATGCAAAAAGTGTTTAGCAGTGATAAGGTAAGAATTTTTTTGTTTTGTCAGTTAAACTCATTGATGGTGATGTGTGTCAGGGCTCTTTATATTTACTGAAAGCATTTGCAGACACCTGTGCTACTTAGTTTGGCAGCGTGTGTCCAATTTAAGGCAAGACTACTTAAAAAGGCTGTCCCACATTATTAAGCAGCATACATTTCAGCAAAATGGGAAAGAAAAAGGATGTGTCGCTGCTGAGAAGCAACAAATTGTGGAGTGTTTTTGGTCAAGGGATGGACTACAATCAACATTGCCAAGACACTTCCCTCGTGATCATCGCACAATCAAGAAGTATGTAGCTGATTCCCCGCACAAAACGTGTGCTGCTGATAAGGGAAAATTGAGGACTCTTTCCAACAGGCAATTACATCATTGTTAAAAGAGCAGCTCAAAAATGCCCCGTCATAGCAGCAGACAAGTTTTGAAGCTGCTGGTGCCTCCAACGTCCTCGAACAAAAAAGATGCAGGGTCCTTCAGAGGTTTGCAGCTGTGCTAAGCCATCCTGTTGACCTCCTCTAAACCACTGCACACAAGCAGAAACGGCTCCGTGGGCCAAACAAACATGAAAGGATGACTTCAAAACTGTTTTTGTTCACCGGGGAGTTTCCGTGCAACGCTCGATGGACCAGATGGATGGGTGGAGGATGGCTGGTTGATGGACACCCATGCAAACACGGCTATGGCGCCAACGGCGAGGAGGTGGAGTAATGTTTTGGGCTGGAATTATGGGGAGAGAGATTGTCGGCCCCTTTAGGATCCCTGAAGGTGTAAAGATGAACTCCATAATGTATGTGGAGTTTCACAAACAGCACTTCCTGCCATGGTGCATTCCGCAAGAACCGTGCATTCCGCGGCAAGATCATATTCATGCATGATAATGCACCGACTCATGCTGCAAAATAACACATCTGCATCTCTGGCTGCTTGGGATAAAAGGGAAAAACTTATGGTGTGGCCCCCATGCTCCCCTGACCTCAACCCCATTGAGAACCTCTGGAGCATCATCAAAAGGAGAGTCTATGATGGCGGGAGGCAGTTGACATCTAAGCAACAGCTCTGGGAGGGTATTCTGTCCTCATGCAAAACAATTAAAGCAGAAACCATCCAAAACCTGACAAATTCAATGAACGAGAGAGTTCAGAAGCTCATTTCAAACAAAGGGTCCTATGTGCACATGTAACATCACCTCGAATAAACTTTTGACTTGAAAACTGTTTGATTTCAGTTTGTAATAACCTGCTAATGCTTACAATTTCACAAATTACCATTTTTTTGTTCGTTATAAAAATGAAAAGGTTTAAACTCTGCTGTGCATAATAATTTAGAACATGCATTTTGAGTTTTTTTTTTTTATAAAATATACTGTTATCATAGGCAGTTTGTTCAAAAACCTTTCAATTATACTTTAATAGTTGATGAATGGAAAATTAAAATGACTGCAAATCATATAGGTAATTTTGGAAAATAAGAGAAAATATTATTTGCATAATAATTTGGAACACAGTGTATTTTTATCAGCATTGCACGGTATAAAAAAGCTTTTTTGTTTTAGTTCTTTAACCGCATGTAAATTTTCTGATTAAACTACCGCTTAAAAACTTCTAACTGAAACCTTTTTTCCCCCGGATGTATTGTTTCCCCTTATGGCAATTCTTTCCAAGGCCCTTCTGAATTAATTTATTCAGGCTCAAAAAAAATAAATTCCCCAAAGAAAATTAAACTTTTAAGTCAAAAAGCCCTTTGGGTAAAACTTTTACTTTGTACCCCTCTAAAAATGTCCTAAACCCCTTTTAATTTTCAGTACTCTTTTTTAAAGGCCCTTAACTTGCCAAGGCTGCTTCACCTTTCACGTATTCCAACCCCCGGAACCACTTTACGAACTGTACCCCCCCCCACGTTTTTGGGAAACCCCACTCCCTCCCTTTTACACGGGCCAAAAATTTAGGCTGCCACGATTGGGAACCCTACCCCGGAAATAAGGGGGGGCCCCTGAATAAAGGCCCCCTTTTTTCCTTTTAAAGAACTTGCCGGAAGCGCTCCCCCATTTTGTTTTCCCCCGCCTCCCAGGGGGGGGGCCGCTCCCCCCCGGCAACGCCTTTTTTCAAAAAAATTTTCCGTTACCCCCCCTGTATGGGACCCTCCCCCCCCTGTTTCAGCCAAAACCATTGAATCGGGGCCCCCCCCGAAGCCCCCCCTCCCAGCCCCATTTTTCCCCTTTGAACTGTGCAACCCCTTGAACGCCAGCCACCCTGCCCCTGCTCAGCCCCCCCCTGCCATGCCCAACCTCCCCCTGTACTGCCCAGCCCCCCGACTGTCCAGCTGCTGCCGTTTGGTATTAAATCAAAAAAATTGGTATATATTTTTTTTGGGATGGTATTAAATACAAAAAAATACACCTGTTTTTTAAGCAACCCCCGGGCTTTCCCCTGTTGCAAGTTAATTGCGAAATTGTATTTTTTTTTTTTTTGTCCCCCCATAATTTTTTTTTTTTTTTCTGGGGTGGGGGCGGAGTCCCCGGTTTGGGAAGGGGGGCCCGGTTTTTAAAGGGGAAAGCGGTGGGCCCCGTGCTTCAGCTGTGGGGGGCCCAAAATTCGATGGGGGCCCGAATGTGGAGCGGATGTAGGTTAGTGATGGGGAAAGCTGACCCCAAATGCCCGGTTTGGTAAAGGGAGTGACTTAGGGTATTTTTTACACATGTGTTCTTCCTTAACAACGTTTCTAATACGTGTTGGATCCACTCGGCCCCAAACGGACCCAAACACCATCTAAAATTAGAATTGATTTTATATTGCTTTTAACAAATCTGCCTTCACACATGACGCTGAAAACGGTCCACTCGTCTTTCAGACCCGTCTTTGGGATCTTTCCCAAGAATTGACAGTCAATTTTTGGTCCAAAAGACACAGCGGAGCCCATAATAAACTAAGGTGCGATCCGCCATCCAGCACCAGCTGCTTTTGGGATACTTTGGATCCTTTTAGGTCTACCCAATCTTTTTTGGGATGAAATTTTCGGATCCAACACGGATCCAAAAACACTGTGTGAACAAGCCTTAACACTTCACTTGTGAGTGGTTTGCACGGCATCATTGTACTGCAACCTGCAGGGAAACACGCCGTATTTTCAAACAGGGGCTTCCAACTAAAGCCCCTGTTAACATAATGCTTTCTGGCTTCATCCGGAAAAGGCCCAGGTAACAGCAAAAGGGGCAGGTCCCAAGACAAAAAAAATCCCTTTTTTATTGGGTAATCATTAAAACGCAACACCCAAGGGTCTGGCGCTAAGGGGTTTCGGGTTTGATACCCCCCTTACCTAGCATGCACAAGGCTAAAAAAAGTCAATATATACCCCCTCAGATTAAGAACATTACACCACCTGTTTTTAGTGTGACCCCAATACCAGGAAACCGAAGCAAAATTTCCCGGGACGCTCAACAAAACGAAAACAGCGTCATGACATGGCACTGTCCACCCGGGACAAAAGCCTGGCAAGGGGCAGAATGAACGCATGGTTTACGTCGCCCGCGTCAGAGCGCCCGGAAATTTTAAAAGCCTGAATACAAATGATTCATGAATAGTGAGTAGCTTTACTGTTGTCCTAGTAGCCCGGCTGAAATTACGAGCAACTTTTATAATCGGCCCTAATTGGAGATAAAAAGGGGACTAAACAAAAGAAGTATGAAAGAATAATTTATAAAAATAAGGGGATCCCTCAAATAAAAAATATCCCCCGGGGCCCGCAATAAATTTTTGACCGGGTTATACATCAAAAAAAAACCAAAACCCGGGGGCGTACGGGGTCACAGTACCCAGGGACTAAAAGAAAAATTGCAAAATGCATACAAATATAAAGACATAAAACCAATATACTGATGAGAAAATGCTGTACAATCTCCAATCGCAATGAGAAACTATATAAATTGAATCTAATAGTTAATGTTCACATATCAAGAAACCACCATATTTGTATATATTTCAATAACCATATAAACAGATCCAAAACAATATGTATACTGTGATGGAGATGTGTGACAGACTAATGCACTGAAAAAAGGGGGGAAAAAATCAATCAATCAAAAAAGAGAATCGATAAAGAAAAAGTCCTATATATCTAAAAAAGGTGACTAAAACTAATAATTTTGTAAAGAAACAGATTCAGTCTTCATTAAGGCCTCTGATAAAAGTATTAAGAGGGAAAAAACCAAAACCCCATTTTTGTAGAAATGTTTGACAAAATCCCCCTCTTGGGGCTTTTTAATCTTTTCTATGCCCGTAAGATTAGCCCTTTTTAACGTTGTTTTTGATGTCCCGAAAATGCGTGGGGAGACTCAGAATTGCGATGGCATTGTTTGTTATATCATTTAAATGCCAAAAAACTGGTTTTTATTTTGCGGAAAGGTAATGCCCAAAAAATTTAAGATTGCAGATTGTGCTTTTTGCGGTACACTACATTTTTGTTTACAATTTTTTAATTTTTTTGATCGTATTTCCTTTTTACCTTCTTTATCTGAAAAAGAGGTAGGAATATAAAATTTTCAAGACACAGGGGTGAACCGCATTTATAAAATCCCCCCTTAAACAAATAGATGTGGTCTTATGTGACTGTATCAAATTGGGGATTTAAAAAATTTTTAAAGTGAAAGGTTTTCCTAGGGACCACTCTACAACCCCTTGACAAAACAGTTTCAAAAAGTCTCTTCCCAAAGTACCCCCCGGGAACTTTGGAAAATTTGTTTGATCTGGTTAAATTGAGTACTCTGATCAAAACAAAAACAGTTTGAATCAATTTTGTTCAGTGCTGCAGAGGGGGAAAAAAAAAATGTTCCTTTACTTTTTCTTTTCAATAAATCACTCGGACAGCAATCTTTTCAGGATTACCTTAGAATTTTAGTCATTGTGAATTCTGCAACGTTCTAACTCAAAAACTTTACAGAGGTGCAAATTCTCGAGCCGGTTAATTCTCCCCAGGAAGGATTTAAGGGGATTTCAGAGTGAGAACTACGGGATGGAGGATGGATTTTCCGAGTAGGTTTAGATATTTTTAGTATTTTTGTCTGATTGAGAGACCCGTCAATGTTAGATCTAGAAAATTTTGGTTTGATGAGCATGGAAAAAAGTAAAGGGTTAAATTGAAGGGGTTGTTATTAAATAAAAAAAAAAGATTGTATGGCAGATACATCGCCGCTCCCGAAAAAACAGGAGATTGTTTTATGATCTGCCATACCAGGTGGGTTCTCAGAAAGGATTGGGCCCGGGTTAAAGATACATAGACCCCACCCACCCATAAAACCAAATTTCAGGGAGGGGGAAAATTGGGCCCCCAGGGGGACCCCCCGAAGCGCAAAAAAATGTGTCCTATCAACTTGAAAAAATTATTAACATAGAAAACAAGTAAAAATCACAAAAATTTCAAACTCTTTCCCTAAGCATGAAGTTTTTAAAAGAAATTAAAGAAAAAAAAAAATTGCAATGTGTTTGGGGTAGTGTATAAAGGGCCCTCCACATCACAGGCCAACCAGCCAATCAGATGACCAGACAAAATTAAAAAAAAATGCAAAGGGCCCCGGGCTTGCAGGAACCCCCGGGGACCGAGGGGACAAAGCTTTAAAACGCATCCAACCATTGACAAAAGTTCTCCAATAGGGATCCGATCCCGGATAATGGGGCGCATAGGGGGGTTTGTAAGATTTTTGAATTTTTGGCATCCAACAAATTGGGTTTTTGGGACAATCTACGTATGTAATTTTTTCTTTTTGTGGAATAAGAAAAAGAAAGACCGTCATTCAAAAAACAATCAAAATTTTTTCTTTTTAGACATTTGGATTTTCCCCGGGAACATTCAAAACACCTGGCTTCAGACAAAAAATGCGCATGGAAGTAATATACTCTTGCTTGTCCAGAAGACGACACCCCCCCCCTTTTCCCCCCTTTTTTATGGTAAGATTAGATTATCAATGAGTTGTTTTAAGTGCAAGGGTTTTTTCTTAGATAGGTTTGCAAAATTTTCGACAAGATGGAATCATCATTGAGTGCCCTCAGTTTCTTTTAATTTAAAAATTTTTTTCGAAACCATAGCAGGAATTTCGCGAGTTAAGGAAAAAATTTTTGGGTTTGATGTCCAAATTTAATTTCTTCATTGTACGTAAAAATTTATCTTTTGAACATTGGGGAAAAGGGTTTTAAGAAATTAGCCCTTTTTTCCTGGGAAATAAGATTTTTATATTCATTGTTACTTATTTTTGTCCCATTGTCTGTAGCTTCTGAGTTGGCTTCCATATCACAATCCGCTTTGAAGTGGCATTTTAAGGTAAGCTGTTGAACAAATCTATTTATGTCTTTGAGGGTAGAAAAAATGTTGAAATTTTGTTTGACACCAAAATTCATACCAAGACTCAAAAGATGTTCCTGAGAGGAGGTCAGTATGGCTGATGAAAGATTCAGAATATCTATGGTTTCTTTTTCATCTGGTCCAAAAATGTTTGGCGTGTTTTCATCTTTGCGTCTATTCCGATGTTTCCTCCCTCCCCTTCTTTGGCGTTTTTTGAATTCTTATTTTTATTTTTATACTGTTTTTGTTGTCGATAGTAGGAGGGGGTGGTGTCATTTGTAGTTGTATTAGAGGGATTCTCATCTGTTGATTCAGCATGACTTTCGGCTGAGTCCGATTCTATTGACCCACAGCTCACTCGTCTCTGGTATTTGTGAGGGGTCCATCTGGTGGATCTTTGTTTCAATATAGATCTGGGTGTACCATATTCGGACTTTCTACGGCCCCATTCATATACTTGATCTTGTTGGTAATCGTATAAGTCACTTTGGTATTTGTGTTTTTTTGCTTCCATCATGGACTCCTCCATGGTGTCAATTTTATTTTTCATTTCTCGTAATGTTTCCTCATAGTCCTGCACTTCTTTGAATGGTTGAAGTTCAATTTCCAGATCATTAATATCCTTCATGATTTGTTCTAATTTGGATTCTTCATATTTGACAATTAAAGTCATAAGACTCAAGGAGCATGTAGTAAGTATTTCATTCCATTGGAGGACGAAATCCTGGGAAAATACTGTGGTTGGAAGCTTTTTTATCCGGAGGCCACGAGGAATCATGTTTTGTTGGATGTAATTTGTTAAGGTGGTTAAATCCCACCATACTCGTAATTCCTGGATTTTTAGTTTCTCTAGTTCCTTAAATTTATGGGAAATATCCTGCACCTGCTGAGTTGATTCACTCGTTCGGTTAAACACACGTGCCGCCTTTGCAAGACGATTGGACAGGACAGACATACTTGTAAATTAATTCCCAGAATGTGCATAAAATGGGTGTTGCAAAGTTACAAATAATAAATTAATTAATATTGTTGACTGACTGGTAGAGCACGGCAAAACAAAGGACAACAGCCTTTGTAACCTCTGAAACAATAGTCCGTGTCAAAAAAGTGAAAGCCAGCTCACCATAGAATATGTGTCAGTCTGGGGTCCATCCATGCACGCATCACATCCAGAGGAGACGTTTTGTACTTGTGGTTACAGGATCCAGGTAACAGCAACAGGATGGCAGGTCCCAATGTACGATAAAAATCCAGCTTTATTAGGTAATCATTAAGAACAGCAACACCCAAGGTCTGTGCGTGCTAACGTGTTTCGGGTGTGATACCACCCTTACTCATAGCATAGCACAATGTGCTAAACATGTACAATATATACCCCCATACAGATTAAGAACATTACACTCACCTGTGTTACGTGTGACTCCAATACCACAGAAACCGAAGCAAAACTTCCGGACGCTGCAGACGAAAACGGAAACAGCGTCATGACATGTGCACTGTCCACGCCAGGATGAAGCCTCACAGGTATCCATGGGAATATTGTTTTCACAGTATCCCTAGTGAACCACAGGAAAATGAAACTTTTTCTATGAGAACTGTGGATTCCGTCTCTCCCCCCTGCTCGGCGAATCTGCCGGTCGGGGAGAAAGTGATATGTTCATTATCCTGGCGGAATATGCGCCGTGGATAATGAAAGTCTATGGGGCCGGCGAGCAGCGACCCCACCTTTTATTCAAGCCGTATTGCGGGCGGAATCCGTCCTGCAATTACGGCTTGAATAAGCCGTGTGAACCGGCCCATAGAGTGTTTCTAAAGTTTTCTCTATTATATGTAGATTGCTGCTGATGGTCATATATAGACTGCTTATAGCCCCTCACATACAGACTGTATATGAGAAAGGAGGAGGAGAGAATGGAAAATCACCATATCAATGCAGATGATGCTGATCATCACCACTAAAAAAGAAATGACGTATCAATTCTTGAGACAAATTCAGCAAAGATGAATCCTCACATAGTATATGGAGGAAGAAATCTGAATCTAAATTCAGCATCAAATCCACGGCAACAATTAAAATCTGTGTCTATAATCCGCTCCGAATCAGTGTGGATTTTAGATGTAGATTCCACGCTGATTTAGTCCTGAAATTTTCAGTATCGATAAACAACCATGAGAAAATATCCAATTGCTGCTGCTGTGAATATCTCACTGATCGTCATTCTCATGTCCTCACAAACCACTATCCTTTTCCTTGTTACTACATAGACATACCTCCCAAATTTTAAAGATTGCAAAGAGAGATACATCAGGCGTTGCCCCCAACCACACCCAAACAAATGCACTTAGGGATTCCTCTAAGTGGTGAGCATGGGTGACAGCTAATTCAATAGACTATTGGTTGCAGTCTTTTTTCGATGTATTTTAGTTGACAAAGAGCCATCTGTATTTCTCATGATCAAAATGTCAAGAAATGGCAAAATGTATTCATATGTGAAATTCAAACCAATTACATTATTGTTAAGCCAGAATACAAAGTTAGCAAAAGATACAGAACTCCCATGCTATAGTACAAGAACATCGTCTATGTATCTTATCCACAAAACTATAGGCTCTGTTCTTACAACATTCTCCTCAGTAAAGACCACCTTGTTTTCCCAACGGCCCTGGAGGAAATTTTCATAGGACGGCGAACAGGGCCCCAGGACCCCTGAGCTGGTGGAAGAACTGGTCTTCAAAGAGGAAGAAGTTGTGTGTCAATACAAAACGCAATAGATCCAACACAAATTGATTGTGCTGTGCATATTGGATTCCTGTAGATTGTAGGAAAGATTGTATGGCATATAATCCTCTATCATAAATTTCGATGAATACAGAGCTTCAACATCAATACTACACAAAAGTGTATCTTTGTCAATCATTATTCCTTCCAAACTGTGTAACAAATCTGTTGTGTCCCTGATATACAATGTTAATGAGGTAACAAAAGTATCGCATATACTCAAGTATAAGCCGACCCGAATATAAGCCAAGGCACCACAGAAAACTGGGAAAACGTATTGACTCGAGTATAAGCCTAGGGTGGAAAATGCAGCGACTACTGGTAAATTTCAAAAATAAAAATGGATACCAAAAAAATTACATACACAGGTATAGGCAGTTTAATGTCCCCCATAGGCAGGTGTAGGAAGGTATATGTCCCCCATAGGCAGGTAGTTGCAGGTATATGTCTCCCATAGGCAGGTATATTAGTATTATATTATAGTATTATATTAGGTTATTAGTATTATTGGTCTTGATTTGGTTAGTAACAGTATGGTGGTATTTGTTACTATAGTAGTGATATGTGACTGTATTATTTGGTCTTTGTATATATATTGTTGTTATTGGTAATAATGGTCTTAGTATCCTGCTTTAGGATATATATATATATATATATATAGTATATATATTTATATATATATATATATATATATATATATATATATATATATATATACACAGTATATGTTTATTGGCTTGTACAGAGATTTTCATTTACAGCCAAGCTGGAAACATATATAAATGTAGCATAATATAGTTGATTGCCTATCCTTGACTGCAGGATATGGTGTTTATATATTTAGATGCTATGCTTCATCTTGTGTTGATATTGTAGTTTACATATTTAAGGATGCAGGGACTCCAAATGTGGTGATTTACATGTCAGGGTTGCATATGTTTTTAGCCAGCTGTTGTAGCTAGACTAATAATACTTTTGGGGGGTGACTGAATTTCCCCCCCTGCCCTGAGAGCAATATAGACTAGGAATGGCCCTATCTGTTACCCTCCTTTGCATATGCCCTTTTCTATAAGTATATGACTACTCTAAAAAGATCCCAGTACTATGTATTTTGTATTATTTTGACTCCTTACAAGCAAATAAATAAAGGCATGCCCAGAGTACATACTATATAACAACCGAAAATATTTTTATGGAGGACAATTCTGACTAAAATAATTAGAATTGCTAGAACAATATTTTCATGATAAAATAGAAATCATTTTTTTTTACTAATTTGACAAAAAATATTCAAAAACCAATATTATGCACTGTTAAACAAAATGACCTACAGTGGGGAAAATAAGTATTTGATACCTGCGATTTTGAAGTTTCCCAACTTAAAAATGGATAGGTCTGTCTTTTATCATAGGTACAGTTCAATTCTGAGAGGACGAATCTAAAAAATCCAGGAAAATCACATTTATGATTTTTACCATAATTAATTTGCATTTTATTGCGTGAAATAATCATTTTATGCAATAAAAAAACTGAACTTAATATTTGGTATAGAAACCTTTGTTTGCAGTTAGGGTATGTTCACATGGCATTTTTGGATATGTTTTCGATTTGAAAAACACATTCAAAAGCGCTGCGTTAAATGCAGGGGCGTTGCTAGGGTCCTAAAACATCTGGGGCCCGGGCCCTTTGTGTTTTGCTCAGTAGGGTGGGGTTCACAGACATTTTTCAGCCACATTGTGAAAATGACGGCATGATGTTTTTTTAAGAGAAAAACTTCTGCTCGTCCAATTTTTCAGATATTCCACATGAGTGCCCATATATCATATACAGCCTCACAGTCCAGCACAATGAAAATCACAATGACAAATGTATCTTTTTCAAAACCCCTCACCTCCGTATGACAGTGTAATACCCCTAAACAGTAACCAAAACATCCACCCACACATGGAGCAAATCTACCAGACAAATGATTGTTACTAAAAAACTCCTACAAAACCAAGTCCCAAAACTATTACTACAAAGGACAAAATAATCATGCCAGACCCTGACCAAACTCAATCACCATATGTGACCATCAGCTGTACACAGGCTCTGATTACATATATTACCGCCATACAGGGACCATATAGTGGTAGATACTAGTTGTATGTAGATGCTCTGCAGAAATATAAGTGATTACACTGCAGTTACATTTAGTGACTCACCGGAGACATCATTTCTGATCAGCGTCGTTCACTTTCCCTTTTCTTCTCCATCCGGTTCACACCTTCATGCTGAGTTCTCCCGGCCAATACTCGTCCCTGCAGATTTGGACACAAATATCTTAGAATCCTCACATTTCCAGCAACTCCTTAATTATAGGTATATAAGTCCCCTCAGTTAGGTAGGTGTATAGGTCCCCTCAATTAGGCAGGTATATAGATATAGGGTCAATGTCAGGCAGGTATATAGATATAGGGCCACTCTCAAGCAGGTATACAGATATGGTGCCACAGGCAGGTATATGGGGCCACAGGCAGGTATATGGGGGCACTGAGGCAGTATATAGGGGCACTGAGGCAGGTATAGGGGGCCACAGGCAGTATAGGAGGCCACAGGCAGTATAGGAGGCCACAGGCAGTATAGGGGGCCAAAGGCAGGTATAGGGGGCCACAGGCAGTATATGGGGCCACAGGCTGTATAGGGGGCCACAGGCAGGTATAGGGGGCCACAGGATGTATATGGGGCCACAGGCAGGTATAGGGGACCACAGGCAGGTATAGGGGACCACAGGCAGTATATGGGGCCACAGGCAGGTATAGGGGGCCACAGGCAGTAAATGAGGCCACAGGCAGTATATGGGGCCACAGGCAGGTATAGGGGGCCACAGGCAGTATATAGGGCCACACAGGCAGTATATAGGGCCACAGGCATTATATAGGGGCACAGGCAGTATATGGGGCCGCAAGCAGGTAGAGGGGGCCACAGGCAGGTATAGGGGGCCACAGGCAGTATAGGGGGCTACAGGCAGTTTATATGGGGCCACAGGCAGTATAGGTGGCCACAGGCAGTATAGGGGGCCACAGGCAGGTATAGGGGGCCACAGGCAGTATATGGGGCCACAGGCAGTATATGGGGCCACAGGCAGGTATAGAGGGCCACAGGCAGTATAGGGGGCCACAGGCAGTATATAGGGGCACACAGGCAGTATATAGGGCCACAGGCAGTATATAGGGGCACACAGGCAGGTAAACGCTATAAAAATAACAACATTAATACTCACCTTAGCATCCCCGGCGAGCGCGCTCGGTCCTCTTCAGCCCGCGCTCCTCCTGCAGCTCCTCGGGCGCACAGCCTGTGACGCGCTGTGCGCCCGAGGACAGGCAGCGCTAAGAGGACCCGGCGCGGCCCCGCTGTGTCGGACCCGGAGACGGTCCGACACTGTCTGCGGGGCAGGGAGCGCTTGCTCTCTGCTCCGCAGAAGCCCGCAGTTGTATGTGCGTCCAGCGGACGCACATGTAGCTGCAGGGCCAGTCGGTGCTCCAGTCGGTGCCCGGGAGGTTCGGGGCACAGGGGGTTTTATTCGGGGCCCGAGCCCCGGACAAAACAGCCTAGCGACGCCCCTGGTTAAATGTGTCCAGCACACAGGTACGTGTTTGTATGCGTTTTTGCTGCAGCAAAAACGCACCCTATAGTTTTAAATAAGATTAAGAATTGACATGTCAGTTCTTTGAACAACCTTTGAGCATGTAAAACGCGCATCAGTGATCACTCTTCTGAACGACGAAGCGTGTCTTACATTGAAACTAATTTAAAACACGCTGCACAATGTTAGATGGGTGTTTGGGTCTGATGTGAGTCCGAAACATGGATCTAAGCACGCATCTAAGAAACGGCGGATGACCATACCCTTACAAAGGTCAAAAGTTTCTTGTAGTTCTTGATGAAGTTTGCACACACTGTAGCAGAGAATTGGGCCCACTCCTTCTTACAAATCTTCCCAAGATCTTTCAGGTTTTGGGGTTGTCACTGGGCTACATTGAGTTTCAGCTCCCTGCAAAGATTTTTGATTCAGGACCTTGAAATTATTCTTACAGAGCCACTCCTTAGTTGCTCTGTCTGTGTGTTTCGGGTCATTATCATGCTGAAAGACCCAGCCACAACCCATCTTCAAGGCTTTTACGTAGAGAAGGAGGTTATTGGCCAAAATCTCGCAATACATGGCCCCATCCATCCTCCCTTCAATATGGTGTAGCCGTCCTGTCCCCTTTGCAGAAAAACACCTCCAAATTATGATGTTTCTACCCCCATGCTTCATGGACAGTGTTCTTGTGGTTCTACTCCAGGGCCGTTGCTAGGGGCGGGCGACCGCCCGGGGCGCCGAGGCTCCACTCACCCGAGGGGGGCGCCGCGGCCGCCCTCCCTGCCCACCCGTAGGAGTGCCCCTGACTCGCCAGCGGCTGCCAGTACAGGGGAGGAGGAGGGACGGATCGTTCCCGTCCTGACTCCTCCCCTGTATCAGCATCGCAGGGGGCGCATGGCTTTCACCATGCCCCCTGTGACGCTGCGTCCCCTCGGCGGCAGAGGCAGCTCTGCCGCCGAGGAGATCCCTGGGAGCTGCGTGCAGCGTAAGCAGCGTGATGACGTCACGCTGCTTACACCGCTCAGCAGCTCCCGGAGCTGGATGCGCGGACCGAGGTCTGGTGAGTAATTTTTTGTTATTTTAGAATTACAGGAGGGCATCTACTAGCTACAATGAGGGTATCATTGGCTACAATGGGGGGCATAACTGGCTACAGGGGGGCATCACTGGCTACAATGGGGGTCATCACTGGCTACAGGGGGCATCACTGGCTATAAGAGGGACATCTACTGGCTACAGGGGGCATCACTGGCTACAGGAGGCATCACTGGCTATAAGAGGGGCATCTACTGGCTACAGGGGGGTATCACTGGCTACAGGGGGATCATGGCTATAAGAGGGGCATCTACTGGCTACAGGGGGGCATCACTGGCTATAAGAGGGGCATCTACTGGCTACAGGGGGGGCATCACTGGCTACAGGGGGCATCACTGGCTACAGGAGGGGCATCTACTGGCTACAGGGGGGCATCACTGGCTACAGGGGGCATCTACTGGCTACAGGGGGCATGTACTGGCTATAGCGTAGCATCTACTGGCTACTGGGGGCATGTACTGGCTACAGGGGGCATCACTGGCTTTAAGAGGGGCTTCTACTGGCTGCAGGGGGCATCAACTGGCTATAAGAGGGGCATCACTGGCTACAGGGGGGCATCACTGGCTACAGGGGGCATCACTGGCTACAGGGGGCATCACTGGCTACAGGGGGGCATCACTGGCTATAAGAGGGGCATCACTGGCTACAGGGGGGCATCACTGGCTATAAGAGGGGCATCTACTGGCTACAGGGGGGCATCACTGGCTACAGGGGGGCATCACTGGCTACAGGGGGCATCTACTGGCTACAGGGGGGCATCACTGGCTACAGGGGGCATCACTGGCTACAGGGGGCATCTACTGGCTACAGGGGGGCATCACTGGCTACAGGGGGGGCATCTACTGGCTACAAGGGAGGCATCTACTGACTACAAGGGGGCATCTACTGGCTGCAGGGGGTATCTACTGGCTGCAGGGGGTATCTACTGGCTGCAGGGGGCATCTACTGGCTACAAGGGGGACATCTGCTGGTTACAAGGGGGACATCTACTGGCTACAGGGGGACATCACTGGCTACAGGGGGACATCACTGACTACAGGGGGTTACTACGTGGCTACACGGGGCATATTACATGGCTACCATATGAGGTGCTATAGATGGGGAGTTTGTGTAGAGATAGGAATTGGTAGGGAAGTGCTGATAAATTGAGGAGTCTTTAGATATTTGTTTTGTAAATTTTACAGTGAAGAGTCGGAAGTAGTCATCATGGCATCTGGGACAGATGGAAAAGAAAAAGAAGAGAAAGAGAACAACTCTTCAGAGACGTCTCCTGTGAGTCACTAGATATAACTTTACTGTAATCATTTATATGTCTGCAGAGCCTGTGTGCAGCTGGTATCCATCATTGTATGGTCACTGTATGGGGGTAATATTAGTTGTAGTATAATGGTTTATACTCAGTAATGGTCAGTTTGTATTAGTCGGTTACTGTGTGTTGGTGATATGTGGTCCTAGTGGTCTTGGGATTCTGGTTAGTGTAGCGGTGTTATTTGGTAACTGTAGGACTATGGTTTAGTAGTTTTATACGTAGCACATTGTGGTAAAGCTTTTTGTATATTTTGGCTTTGGTTTATGGTGATGCACTGTGGAGCCATATGTTACGGGGGGGTGGAGGGTGGGAGGCAAAATTTCTTCACCTCGCCCTGAGTGCAATTTAGCCTAGGAACGGCCCTGTTCTACTCATCCTTCTTCTTCCTCCAAACACAGCGAGTAGGGTTCATACCAAAAAGTTCTATTTTGGTCTCATCTGACCACATGATCTTCTCTCTTTCCTCTTCTGGATCATTCAGATGGTCATTAGCAAACTTTAAAGAGGACCTATCCCCTCCAGGGAAACCTCATGAAGTAACAATAGACTAAAATACAAACACTTCCTCAAATATGCTTCGTTAGGAAAACCAAAGATTTTCAACTAAAATTCAGTTGTTTTTTTTTATAGCGCTTGCCCTTTAAGACAACTCTGAAGTTGAAGTCTGCACATGACAGCTTGATGGATCACTATTTTGACAGCTGTGTGAAAGTAACTTTTTTTAAGCTGGGAGAGTCCACTGTGCAGGGGGGAGCCTGTAATTCTACATCATGTGCGCACTAGCAGCAGTGTAATATGGATATGATTGAAGCACCAGGTAAACTCTGTCACACTATGTCCTCAGTGTGTTGTGCCTGCTGTACTGTATGTAGTGAGAGACTCAGTTAACCCTGTACACGCAGTTATGCCCTCAGCTCCCCCTGCACAGTTGGTAACTTCCACAGAAGTATTCCGTCTTGATAAGGATCTCCTGAGTTACCAAGTGAAAGTAAAACCTGTTCCCCTGTAATACTAAGGTAAACCCTCTGAATTGCTAATGACAAGTATTTGAGAAAAGTCTAATTTCATCTACTATCAATCTGTGTGTGTTTGTGTGGAGGTGATTTTAATGTGATTTTCTGCATTTTTTATATTCTTCTTTCTCTCACAGTTGAAGTGTACCTATGATAAAAATTACTGACCTCTCCATTCTTTGTAAGTGGGGTAAATTGCATAGCGCCAGGGTATCAAACACTTATTTTCTCTACTGTATATAAATGATAAAATTATTAATTAATATTTGAGAAACATTTACTTTTCCCATCCTGCACCGTAGATCTCTTGGCATTAGATAATAAGCCAGGTGAGTTGTAAAGAGACGAGGAGATGGACGACTTTCAAAGTCAATTTTTTTAATGTTATATTCCAACCATGGGGCTCTTTTTGTGTTCTCAATCTGTTCTGTTCCATTTCGATGGCCTTCATTAAGTATTAGGCTTAGAATTTGTTGTGTCCAAACTGTACCTGCAAAACAATTGATAGTTTTTAGTTACTTGGTTATAACAAACACTATTTCGAGTAAAAAAAATAAAAAAATCTCATCAAGGAGATCACTATAACATGTTGGGAGATTTACTGGCTATGCAATGCTCCCTGGGAAAATACTGTGGGCCTCACTTATGAAACTTGTCTAGCAGCAAGGCTATATTTACACATAATAACCAATCAGAGTTCAGCTTTTATTTTTCCAGAGCCGTATAAGAAACTTACAAATACGCGGTAAAATGCGCACCACAATTATGCCGTGTGAACATACCCTAAAAGTTTCCCTACATTTTAATGGTGCTTTGGGTAAAGAAACTTTACTTCCCTATGTTAACCCCTTACTGACACATGAAGCACTGGTACATCCTGGTGTCAGTAAATTCCTATGCAGCATGATTGCTTGTTGATCTTCCTACATAGGAGGCTGGTAATTGCAGCTGACATCTGACATCAACAGCAGGGAATGGAGCCAGCTCCATTCTCTGTTGTTTAACCCCTTAGAGGCAATGGCGATCACAGAATCTAAATTAATTACCATTCCTCATAGTGATGGGCAACCGTGTGGCGAAATCATGGGGAGCCAATCCATTAACACGGCGACTGGAAGCCTTATGAAGGCTTCCACAGCCGCCAAATATTTGTTTCTATCACTTCCTGCCCTGAAAAGTGAACGCCATAAAAACTATTATGGCTGTCTGTCAGGAAGGCCTCTCACCCAGATTTTTCTATCATTCACATTGGTCAGATATATTGTTATGACCATGCCTAGTCAAGCCTCAGTACTGTATTCTGCCCATAAGTTATGGCAGAAACTGTAGTTTTGGTCCTGATGCTGTTTTGTAGCCAAATTTTCTGTATCCCGGTCAGAACACTGCCTGATGTCAGTTATGTGATTAACAAATTCTGCCATGCCCTTCTGACTCTGGGTGCTTTCACACAGTGCAGTTTTGGTGCAGTTGTAACTGCGTTCCAATTATGTGCTTTTATTACCAGCAAGCTTTTATCACTTATTTAAACTGTTTGGAAAGTGAATAATCAATTAGTGTGTATGTAATCCACAAGACTTCAAACACAGGAATTGATTACTTACTTGAAAAACATCTTTCTGAACAATTTATATAACTGAAAGAAGCTTGCTGGTAATAATACAGTTTCATTGGAGCGCAGTTAAAACTGCACCAAAACTGCGCTGTGTGAAAGCCCCTTTATCAGCAATGATGCAATGTGTCGCATTATGTTACGGGGGGGGGGGGGGGCGAGGTTTCTTCACCTTGCCCTGAGTGCAATTTAGCCTAGGAACGGCCCTGGGTTTACATCTGCATCAGAGATCCTGTTCAGAGCCTTTGTCACAGAGGTGGTGTTAAATCTGTTACATCACACACACCAACAGTGCCTGATGGACCCCTTTAAATATAATAGGGGTCCATCAGGTTTCTGTTGTGGTGCCTGTCTTTTTAATGTAAGCAGTCTAGTCTAAGGTCTGCCCGTGGAATTTCACCAATGAAAGGCTATTTTCTTCAAATCATACTGAAAAGAACTCCGGTTTTGCCTTTTTCCTGTTATCCTGTGGGTTCACAGCTCTGCTCTTCTGCAGTTGTTCTAGTGTACAAATTTTTTTTCTCTTAGGGTCAATTTATGGACAGTTATGGCCTGTTAACGTGTGAAGGTCCTGATTAAGTACAAAAAACACAAGATGAAAAATAGGCTGCAAATCAGATGCAGTAGTTACCATAAATTGATATATTACCATGTCAGAAAATCTGGCATTTCATAAAGAAAGTAAGAATCATGTATACAACTTGTCTTATGGGGAAAAAAACTTGGAGAATCGCTTGTTGAGAAAGATCTGGGCGTTCTTGTCGATCGTAGACTACAGAACAGCATGCAGTGTCAATCAGCTGCCTCTAAGGTGAGATATTGGCGTGTATTAAAAGAGGCATGGACTCGCGGGACAAGGATGTAATAAAGCATTGGTGCGACCTCACTTGGAATATGCTGTTCAGTTTTGGGCCCCAGTTTATAGAAAAGATGTAATGGAGCTAGAGAGAGTGCAAAGACGAGCAACCAAACTTATAAGGGGAATGGGGCATCTTAGTTATAAGGAGAGGTTAGTAGAATTGAACTTATTTAGTTTTGAGAAAAGACGACTTCAGCGGGACATGATTAATTTATATAGGTATATAAATGGTCCCTACAAAGAGTATGGGGAAAAATTATGTAAAGCTCCCTCAAAAGACAAGAGGACATTCCCTTCGGCTGGAGAAAAAAGGATTCAATCTCCAGAGGAGAAAAGCGTTCTTCACTGTGAGAACTGTGGAATAGCCGCCTGAGGAGGTGGTCACAGCAGGAACAGTAGAGAGTTTCAAGAAAGGCTTAGATAACTACCTGAAACGAAAGAATATTAATGCGTATGCAGCTATGTAAAATTCTGGATCCTGGCTGGTGGAGGCTCTGGGGTTAGAGATAGGGTCTCCACTGGAGCAGATTGGTTCTTGCCTTGTGGATTTTAGGACATTAACCAGTGGGGAGGTTGGGCTTAAAATTCTTGTGTCCCTCCCTTTACCCACATTTTCCCCACCCTTGGTTGAACTTGATGGACACATGTCTTTTTTCAACCGTACTATGTAACTATGTAACTTGTGCTAAATAGAAATTCTCTGAATAAGTGCATAAAATGTCTACAGCCAGGCAGATGTAAAACAGCCTAACAGTGAGATCAATCAGCCAGCTTATGGCTCTCCACAGCACTGCACCCCCCCTACATCTCCTCCCTCATCTCTATCTACCATCCTACCCGGTCTCTCCGCTCTGCTGCTGATCTAAGATTACTCACCTCACTCATCCGAATCTCCCATGCCCGTCTGCAAGATTTTACACGTGCTGCTCCGGTTCTCTGGAACATCTTACCTCATGTGATCAGGCACAATCACAACCCTCATAGTTTTAAGTGCGCTGTGAAAACTCATCTTCTTAGGCAAGCCTATCAAGATCCCTAACTGTTAACCCCCCCAATTCTGTCACACATTCATCACTTCCTAAACTTTGGCACCCACAGGCACTTACCTGTATATAGATGTATGGTTGGGATGGCAGGTTCATCCACTTTTTATGTATACTACCCCATATTTATGTAACATGGCTGGACCATTGTAAACCAAGCACTTGACACCCTTTATTTCACCCATACACACTATTAGATTGTAAGCTCTTGAGAGCAGGGTCCTAACACCTTGTGTCTGATTTGTAAGTAGCTTTTCTATAATGTAATGTCTGGTTCATCTGTGCTTATACCCTCTATATTGTAAAGTGCTGCGGAATATGTTGGCGCTATATAAATAAAGATTATTATTATTATTATTATTATTAACCCCTTAACGACCTTGGGCGTATGAGTACGTCCCAGGGCCGCTAAGGGGCTTTGCAGGGGGATCGCGCCGCGACCCCCCCGCACAGCCGCCGGGTGTTAGCGGCAAATCGCGCGAACACCCGGCAGTAGTAACAGCGTCGGCAGGTGGCTCCGCCCGCTGGCGCCGTTTTACCATCAGACAGCGCCATAAGAGCCGCGGCGTCTGAATGAAGCGATCGGCCGCGGCGTCTGAATGAACGCCGATCGGTGCCGCGCACCGATCGGTACGGTCATCGGCACCGGCGCAGCTATGCTGCGCCAATCCGATGACCGGGCATGGTGGTGGGGAGCCTTGTGAAGGCTCCAGTCACTTACCCTGGCCGGTTTGCCCCACTTCCGTCCGCAGACAGGAAGTGGGGAAACCGCCATCTTTGTACACCGTAATGCATTGCCTATGCAATGCATTAGGTTGTATTAACAATCGCGCCACCTAGAGGTCAAGTACCATAGGTGGCCTCAATGTTACAGTAAAAAAAATAAAAAAAATAAAGTTTTAAAGTACAAAAAAAAAGTATTAAAAGTTCAAATCACCCCCCTTTCTCCATTTTACAAATAAAATCATTAAAATAATAAAAAAGTTACACATATTTGGTATCGCCGCGTCCAAAAAAGTCTGTTCTATAAAAATATAACATCATTTATCCCGTACGCTGAACACGGTAGAAGAAAAAAAATTCCAAACGCCAAAATTGCGTTTTTTGGTCATTTTACGTTACTCAAAAAATGGAATAAAAATGATCAAAAAAGTTGCATGCATTCCATACTGCTAGCGATAAAAAGTACACATCAGCCCGCAAAAAATTCACCCTCACTGACGTCCGTAGGTGTTAGTACAAAAAAGGTATTGGTCGCACAAAATGGCGCCGTGGCGCAAATTTCAAAAATAGAAAATGTTTGGAATTTTTTTTACGGTACCAAAACATAACGGAAACCCTACATGTTTGGTATTACCGGATGCGTAACAACTTGTAGAATAGAGATAACACATTATATTTACCGAAGATGGAACGCCGTAAAGGCAAAACCCTCGCAAACATGGCGAAAATACATTTTTTTTCACAATTTGCCCCACTTGGAATTTTTTTGCGGTTTCCCTGTATATTCTATAGTATAGTGAATAACACCATTAGAAAGTACATCTTGTCCCGCAAAATAAAAGCCCTCATATGTCTATGTAGGTGGAAAAATAAAAAAGTTATGGCTTTCAGAAGGCGGATAGGGAAAAACGAACGTGTCACCAAAAAAAAAAATGCCTGGTCCTTAAGGGGTTAAAGGGGTTGTCTCGCTACAAAGAATAGCTTTCAAATTGTAGGGAACACAAAATAAAGACATTTTCCAAATATATTGCTTTGTTCCTCTGTTTTCCCTAAGGAGATACATGTGAATGTATGACATCCCTGGCTATTTCAGTTCCCTCAGTAACCAACCTGTAAACAATTCTCCCCCTGCTGTTTGTTTAATGAGATAACAGTGAGTGATGTCATCACACAGGTCTTGGCAGTGTCCTGTGCTGCTCAGCAGTAAAAAGCTTGATTTATGTAAAATAAACAGAACTGTAATTAGGGCTTTTGTTTTGGGGATCAGATAAGAAGTCCTGTTAGTAGTTTGAGAAGCTAATCTGATCTAATTAGCATCTTAAAGCACAGCACAGCAGGAAGCTGTACAAGCATTGAGCTTAGGCAAATGAGTCAGTCTGAACCAGGAAGTGACAGAGTAGTTCATTCATGCATTCACTGAAACACTGAAGGGAGACTACTCCTTATATTCATTTTATAAGTCCATTAAGCACCAGGCCTATTTTATTTTTTTATTTTTTGCCTCACTTGAATACATGTTTTCAATGACGCAGTTGTATTGGGGTTTTTGTTGGGGGACGTAGTTTGTGTTTACATACAAATTACTAAATCTTTTTGAAGCGTGAACATATAAAAAGTGTTTTTCTGCATTTGTTTTTTCATTATTCTTTACACCATTCACATTTCACACTAAGGATATGTTTACACCGCGTGTTGGATCCGATTTTGGAACTGTTTTTAAATGCATGTTTGGATCCGTGTTTTGGACCCAAACACGAATTTTAGGGTATGGTCAAACAGCATGTTGGGTCCGTTTTCTATCTGAAAAACGCATCCAAATGCGCTGCGTAAATCGCATCCAACACGCAGGTGTGCGTTTGGCTGTGTTTTGGCTGCAGCAGGAATGCACCCTATAGTTTTAAATAGGGTGCCTGTTGCGTCTTTCGGATCAAGAATTGACAGGAAAATGTAAATCACACTGCACATTGTTAGATGCATGTTGGGTCCATTTAGAGAAACACATATCAAAACACGCATCAATAAATGGATTCAAAATCGGATCCAACACGCCGTGTGAACATACCTTAACAATGTGCAGTGTGATTTACATTGCTTTCAATGTAAAACACTAATTGGCGTTCAGAAGAGTGTTTTTTTTCTGATGTGTCTTTTGGATCTGTTCAAAACTATAGGGTGCGTGTCTGCTGCAGCCAAAACGCATCCAAACACGCACCTGCGTGCTAGATGCATTTTGGATGCGATTTATGCAGCGCTTCTGGATGCATTTTTTCGGATCCAAAAACAGATCCAACACGCCATGTGAACATACCTTAAGGGTATATTCACACGGGTTAATACAGGGCGTATAGCAGCGTGTACTGTACGCGCCACTATACACCCACAGCTTCAGAGGGATGTGTTGTCCAGCACAGTCCTCTGAAGCTCTCACTGGGAAGAATGGACATGACAGTTCTTTCCCCAGGCACGTATTGTGTGCTGGGGGAAAGGACAGGTAATCATAGCTCTCAATGAGAGCTATAAATTACTGTAATGTTGGCCCATACTTCAGACATATTGAAGCTTAATTATGTGCCAAAGTACAGACCGACATTATGTCGTGTGAACATACCCTTAATAACCTGTTTGATTAATTTTACACGGTCGTAGATACCTGCCTGTGTAGGTTTATTTTTCTGTGTAACGTATAAATAATTTTTTAATTAAATATTTTTATTTTTTGTCCACACCATTTTTTAACATTTTTTTTTTAATCCCATTAAGGGATAACTATTTACACTGCCATAAAGAAATAAAATAATAATAAGGAGCTAATTGTTTTTCAGACAGTAAAAAATTAAATATTTAAGTTTTAAATGTATAAAATTTCACTCTGTTTTCTATCATGTATATATATAAGATTCTCTATGCCAGTGAAGTACAAAATTATTCTTATACAGCAATTTAATAAAAAATTCAACCTGTGACTTTACCTGATTTGGGGTAGGTGACAAGAAACACATCACTGTCTCTAATGTTCATATATTCTATGGCATCTATGACTTCAGGTGATGTATAATGGGTCTCAAAGTACATGCCTTTATGTTTAAAAAACACGGCATTCAAGGCTTCATCAAGCGAACGCTGGTCCATTCTTCTTTCCTGAAACCTGGTTGTGCTATTCAAATTAAGCAGTCACAATTTACTGAGTAAATAAGGTCAAATTACCGTTTTATATGTGAGTAATTCAACCTTGAAACTTTTTAGAACTATTTCATGGTGTTCTGCCCCATGTCAATTGATATTATAGGTTAATAGATGGTTGATATATTAAATGTTAAGCAACTGTGCACTGAAATGAACTTATAAAGCACAAACTCCTTATTAGTTTTGTAATACAGCACTGTACCTTAAAGCATACATGCCAACACTCCCGTTTTTGGCGGGGGGTCCCGCTATTTGGGTCCCTCCCCCCTCCCGGGGGAGTTGGCATTTCCTCCCGCCGCCTGCAGGCGGCGGGGGTCCTTTAATTACCACGGCGCAAGAGTAGCGCTAGTGCGCTACTCTTGCGCCGCCGGACCGCTCCTACAGGCGGGTGAAGCGGCCGCAGCGGCTGCTCACCCGCCTGCGGTCTCACTGTGGGGGGAGGAGGCAGGAGGGATCGCTCCTCCTCCCTCCTCCCCTGTATGTACGGCGCCGGTGTGTGCGCCCGCACATACAGGTCAGCGGCGCAGGGGGAAGTGACGCGCGCTGCAGGGGAGTGACGCGCGGCTGCTCTCACTTCCCCTGCGCCGCTGAAGAGATATGGCAGGAGCTGGAAGTGCTGCAGGAGCCTGGTAAGGTAAGTGGATTTTATTAATTTATTTTTATTAGCTTTATGGGGCTCTACCTGGCTAACAGAGAGGGCAACTACCTGGCAACAATGGGGGCATCACCTGGCAACAATGGGGGCACTACCTGGCAACAAAGGGGGCACTACCTGGCAACAAAGGGGGCACTACCTGGCAACAAAGGGGGCACTACCTGGCTAACAGATGGGGGCACTACCTGGCTAACAAGGGGGCATCACCTGGCAACAGAGGGGGCACTACCTGGCAACAGAGGGGACATCTACCTGCAAACAGATGGGGGCACTACCTGGCGAACAGATGGGGGCACTACCTGGCTAACAGATGGGGCACTACCTGGCAACAGAGGGGACATCTACCTGGCAACAGAGGGGACATCTACCTGGCAAACAATGGGGGCACTACCTGGTAAACAATGGGGGCACTACCTGGCAACAATGGGGGCACTACCTGGCAAACAATGGGGGCACTACCTGGCAACAATGGGGGCACTACCTGGCAACAAAGGGGGCACTACCTGGCAAACAATGGGGGCACTACCTGGCTAACAGGGGGCACTACCTGGCAACAATGGGGGCACTACCTGGCAACAATGGGGCACTACCTGGCTAACAATGGGGGAACCTACCTGGCTAACAATGGGGGCACCTACCTGGCTAACAATGGGGGCACCTACCTGGCTAACAAAGGAGGGCACCTACCTGGCTAACAAAGGGGGGCATCTACCTGGCTACAAATTTGGCTCTACCTGGCTACAGAGGGGGCATCTACTTGGCTACCAGGGGGCATCTACCGGCCTGTAAGGGGCACTACCTGGTTATGGGGGGCTACTACCTGGCTATAAGGGCATCTACCTGGCTTTCTTCCAAAGCCGTTATGCAGTTAGGTGGAGTGGGTGTGGCTTTTTTTGAAGGGGCGTGGCATACCGACAAGATGGGCGCGCCGCCCACTAGAATCTCCTGCTTTTTCATTTTCAAAACTTTGCAACTATGCCTTAAAGCTTGTGGGTCCATGTGCAAAATCATAGGGCCTATCATTTAACATGTGGGTTTTAGCAACACCTACCTAAAACAAGACTATTTTTAATACTGGAGCACTATTGTGTGGCAGAGCTGCTGGAAGCTTTAAGTGCCTAAGTGTGACTGTAACCTCTGCACCTTTTATAACTTTACCACTACTTTGATTTCCAACAGCACATCCATGCTTTGCATTATTTGAATAGATGTGTAGGTAATGCTGCATTTATACCTGCAGAGGGCACTTTATGGGAAGAGTGTTCCTAATTGTGGCTTCCCTTGGCAATAACAGCTAATCATTGGGATTTAGAGCCTTTCTAAACTGCTTTTTAGAAAGGTGAAAAGCCACCACTGTTTAACTATGCAAAAGCCAAATGTTTCCAGGGAGTCCATGCAGAGTGCGCAGCTGTACACCAGTTGTGGAGAACCGACTGTTGGAGATAGCTGGGCATGGTCGGATTATTACCTTCCCTGCCTTCTCAATTGCAGTGTATACAGTGCTCAATTAGTGCTGTATATACATAGGCAGGAAGCCTGCTGGCTTTCTGCTTCCCAGCCCGGTGGACACATGACTGCCAGGCCTCGGTAACTGCAAGAGCTACCTTATCAGACCCAGATCAGCTCTGCAGTCAGTACAGGGGATGTATTTTCCTCCTAAGGGTATGTTCACACGACGTTTTGGATCCGTTTTTGGATCCGTTGTTTACCAGAAGGGGAACTGTATCCAAATGGCATCCAAAACATATCCAAAAACACAGCTGCAGATGCTTTTTTGGATGCATTTTGCATGCGTTTTTGGATGCGTTTTTCGGATCCGTTTTTCAATATATACTGTTTGAGCTTTAGTAAGCTAATGACCTACATTTTCACTTAGAAAAGTGGAAAGAGGTTAGGTAGTAGTGTAAGAGGAAGCCCGATAGGGGGAGCTAACCGCCTTTTACATGTGTTCCAGAGGAAGCCCAATAGAGGGAGCTAACAGCATTTTACATGTGTTTCAGAGGAAGCCCAACAGAGGGAGCTACCAGCATTTTACATGTGTTTAATCTTATAAATCACTTTTTATAGATATTGAATGATATAAAAGCAGTTTTTTTAGTATAGAATGGGTGTTTATAGAAGTTTTTAATAATAAATGTATTAATGTTTTAGATAAATAGTTTTGTCACGGGGGTCGCGGGCTCCGCTGCCCCCCGCGACCAACCCCCCGCTCGCGGGGGGGTCCGGCGCGGCGGCCCGCGACCACCCCTCTGCTGCCTCGGCGCCGCCTCTCTTACCCGGCCGCGCTCCGGTGAACGCCGCTCCTGCCTGTCCTGGCCATCGTGCGCGTGGCCGCCGCTTAAGGCGCGCGCGCGCCGGCTTCTCTAAATTTAAAGGGCCAGTGTCCCGATAATTGGTCATTATCGGGCGCTGGTTCTATTTAAGGTATCCGCCCCCAGTACTTCCTGCCAGTCTGTTGGTGTGCTTACCTAGTGTCTAGAGAGTATTGCTGTTCCGTCCTGATTACCCGTGTACCAGTCCGCCTGCTTACGTTTCCTGACCTTGCCTGTTTGCCGCCTGCCCTGACCGTCTGCCTGCCTCTGACCACGAACCTCTGCTGCCTGCCCTGACCTTCTGCCTGTCCCCGACTACGCCTCCGGATTACGTTTCTGTACCACGCTGTACCCCGGCTGCCTTCGCAAGCAAGTCACGTCAGGGGTAACGACCTGGTAGCCTCACGCCGCAGCAAGTCCATCCCGCTTTGCGGCGGGCTCTGGGGAAAAACCCGGGGGCTCTTAGATTCCGTTCCCCCGGCGTGGCTTTAGCTATCACCGCTTGCGTTTGGCCCGCCAC